>JAQQSK010013233.1:0-11563 GCA_028658325.1 Potorous gilbertii
TGGTGATATGGGTAATTAGAATGTCCAGTGTATTGGGGACGGGGGAGGGGACAAATGGGGAGAAAATTTTGGAACCCAAAATCTTGTGAAAATGAATGTAAAAAGTTAAATAAATTTATTTAAAAATAAAAAAAATTAAAAAAAAAAGAAAGGGATATACATAGAAGGGAGAGCACATGTAAATTAAATGATGTAATCAGAAAAAATATGATTTAAGGATACAAAGTGATTGCAATGGGAGATGTCAAAAGGAGTCAGAAAAAGATAAATTACATCACAGGAAGAAGCATAAAAATCATATTAAAGTAGAGGAAAAAAAGGAGAGGGAGATGAGCACTGTTTGAGATTTACACTCATGTGATTTGGTTCAAAGAGGGTACAACAAACTCATTTAAGAATAGAAATCGAACTAGTTCTATAGGCAGTAGGAGATGAAAGGGGAAATAAAAGGAAAGGGAGGCTAAAGAGGAGAAAAGAAGTAGTAAGGAGAAAAAGGAGTAAAGGAGAAGGGGACTGAAAGAAGGGAGAGAAGACTGAGGGAGGCAGTGGTCAAAAATTGAAATTCTAGGGGGGCAGAGCCAAGATGGGAGACTAGAAAGACACACACAGGATCTCCCCCCACAGCCCATAAAATACCTATAGAGAAGGACTCTCAACAAATTTTGGAGCAGCAGAAGTGGAGAACAACAGAGGGGAGGAGATTTCCAGCCCACAGTGACCTGAAAAGCCCACAGAAATGTTGGTTGTGCCAGATATGGAGCCGAGCACAGTCCAGCCTTGGCCACATGGCGCAACTTAACGAGATTCTGGGAAGAGGACACCTCAGGGGCGGAATCTCCAGTCGCAGTAGCAGGTCCTCAGATTCCTCGACCCACAGGTGCCAAAGGTCAGTGATGGGGTTTCATAAGCTGGCCAGGAAGGGAAAAGGGCATTCCCATAGATCTGGCAGCAGGCAGTGGCCACAGAGCCTGCACAGCAGCCTGTACAGACCTTGCCATTGTTGGAGTGTAAAAGGGCACTGAAGAGCAGAGTCTTACCTCAGCCCTAGGTGGAAGCCTGAGGGAACTAGTCTTTGTCTCACACAGAATGGTAGCCCTACCCATGCAGCTTATCTGAAAATCAGCCCCCAGTGCTGACTTTGTGGAACTGGAGGCCAGTTGGCTGTGGACAGGTAACTGCTAAAATTCTGGGCATAAAAATCCCTCTCTGCATCTAGATCAGTACATGCTTGATTGTGCCAACTTGGAGGAACTGAGATCTCACAGATTCCCAGAGCATACCCTACTCTTGATAAAGGACTCAAAAATCAAGTGACTGCTTTGGAAAATGCCCAAAAAAGGGGAAAAAAAATAAGACTAGAAACGTTACTTTCTTGGTGAACAGATATCTGCCCCCATCCTTTAAGATGAGGAAGATCAATGCATACCATCAGGGAAAGATATAGAAGTCAAGGTTTCTGTATCCCAAACACCCAAAATAAATATTCAATGGGCTCAGGCCATGGAAGAGCTCACAAAGGATTTTGAAAATCAAGTTAGAGAGGTGGAGAAAAAACTGCGAAGAGAAATGAGAGATGCAAGAAAAGCATGAAAAGCAGGTCAACACCTTGCTAAAGGAGACCAAAAAAAATGCTGAAGAAAATAAGACCTTGAAAAATAGGCTAACTCAATTGGCAAAAGAGGTTCAAAAACCAGTGAGGAGAAGAATGCTTTCAAAAGTAGAATATCCAAATGGAAAAGGAGGTTAAAAAGCTCACTGAAGAAAATAGTTCTTTCAAAATTAGAATGGAACAGATGGAGGCTAATGACTTTATGAGAAACCAAGAAATCACAAAACAAAACCAAAAGAATGACAAAATGGAAGAGAATGTGAAATATTTCATTGAAAAACAACTGACCTGGAAAATAGATCCAGGAGAGACAATTTAAAAATGATGGGACTACCTGAAAGCCATGAGCAAAAAAAGAGCCTAGACATCATCTCTCATGAAATTATCAAGGAAAACCACTCTGATATTCTAGAACCAGAGGGCAAAATAAATATTGAATGAATCTACCAATCACTACCAGAAAGAGATCCAAAAAGAGAAACTCCTAGGAACACTGTGGCCAAATTCCAGAGTTCCCAGGTCAAAGAGAAAATATTGCAAGCAGTTAGAAAGAAACAATTCCAGTATTGTGGAAATGCAATCAGGATAACACAAGATCTAGCAGCTTCTACATTAAGGGATTGAATGGTATGGAATATGATATTCCAGAAGTCAAAGGAACTAGGACTAAAAGCAAGAACCACCTACCCTACCCAGCAAAACTGAATATAATACTAAAGGGGAAAAAATGGTCTTTCAATGAAATAGAGGACTTTAAAGCATTCTTGATGAAAAGACCAAAGCTGAAAAGAAAATTTGACTTTCAAACATGAGAATGAAGAGAAACATGAAAAGGTAAACCGTAAAGAGAAGTCATAGGGGACTTAGTAAAGTTGAACTGTTTACATTCCTACATAGAAAGACAATATTTGTAACTCTTGAAACTTTTCAGTATCTAGGTAATAGGTGGGATTACACACACACACATGCACACACACATGCACACACACATGCACACAGCACAGAGTGAATTGAATAGGAAGGGACCATATCTTTAAAAAAATGAAATTAAGCGGTGACAGAGAAATACATTGGGAGGAGAAAGGGAGAAATGGAATGGGGCAAATTATCTCTCATAAAAGAGGCAAGCAAAAGACTTTTCAGTGGAGGGAAAAAGGAGAGCTGAGAGAAAAACATGAAGCTTACTCTCATCACATTTGACTAAAGAAAGGAATAAAATGCACACTCAGTTTGGTATGAAAACCTACCTCACAATACAGGAAAATGGAGGAGCAAGGGATAAGCAGGGTAAGGGAGATGATGGAAAGGAGGGTTGTGGGAGGAGGGAGCAATTTGAAGTCAACACTCTTGGGGAGGGACAGGATCAAAAGAGAGAATAGAAGGAATCGGGGGCAGGATAGGGTGGAGGGAAATATAGTTAGTCTTACACAACACAACTACTATGAAAATCACTTGCAAAACTATACAGATATGTCCTATATTGAATTGTTTGCCTTCCCAAAGAGAATGGGTGGGGCAGGAGGGATGAAGAGAAGTTGGAAGTCAAAGTTTTAGGAACAACTGTTGAGTATTGTTATTGCTACTAGGAAATAAGAAATACAGGTAATGGGATATAGAAAGTTATCTGGCCCTACAAGACAAAAGAGAAGATGGGGACAAGAGAAGGGAGGTTTGTTAGATGAGAGGGCAGATTGGTGATAGGGGCAATTAGAATCCTCAGCGTTTTAGGGTGGGGGGAGGGGACAAATGGGGAGAAAATTTGGAACCCAAAATTTTGTGAAAATGAATGTTAAAAGTTAAATATCTAAATAACTAATTAAATAAATAGATAAATGAATGAATGAATGAATAAACAAACAAACAAATAAATAATAAATAAAATTTGGAACTCTATTGTGGAGGGGATTTGAGAAGGGGGAACTAAAATATAAAAGGGGAGTAAGAGGAAGGATGAAAAGATACAGATAATAATCATCACTCTGAATGTGAATCTGATGAACTCTCACATAAAAGGAAGGTAAACCATAATAACCACATAAACCATAGTCCAACAATATGTTGTTTACAAGAAACACATTTGAAACAGGGGGAGACACACAGAGTAAAGGAAAAAGGTTGGAGCAGAATATATTATGCTTCAGGTGATGTAAAAAAGCAGATTTATCAATCCTAATCTCACACAAAGTGAAAGCAATAATAGATCTAATCAAAAGAGATAAGTAAGGAAACTACATCTTGCTAAAAGAAGACACCATAGACAACAAAGCAGTATTATTACTAAACATGTGTGCACCAAATGGTATAGCATCCAGTTTCTTAGAGGAGAAGTTAAGGAAGTTGCAAGAAGAAATAGAGAGCAAAACTAAAGTAATGGGGGAAGCTTCATCTCCCCCACTCTGAACTTGATCCATCTAATCTCAAAATAAACAAGAAAGAAGTTAAGGAGGTAAATATAATACAGGATAATGTAGATATGATAGATCTCTGGGGAAAACTGAATGGAGATAGAAAGGAATACACATTTTTCTCAGTAGTACATGATACATACACAAAAACTGACCATATATTAGGGCATAAAAACTTCACAATTCAGTGCAGAAACCAGTGATTGTCAATGCATCCTTTTCAGATCATGATTCAATAAAAATTACCTCCAATAAAAGGCCATGGAAAGATCAATCAAAAATTAATTGGAATCTAAATAATCTAATCCTAAAGAATGAGTGAGTTAAACAAGAAATCATAGAAACAATTAACAACCTCATTCAAGAAAATGACAATAATGAGACAATCTACCCAAACTTAAGGGATACTGCAAAAGCACTTCTTAGGGGAAGGATTATATCATTGAATGCTGACATGAATAAAATAGAGAAAGAGGAGATCAAGGAATTGGGCATGCAACTGAAAAAGCTAGAAAAAGAACAAATTGAAAATCCCTATGTAAATATCAAATTAGAAATACTGAAAACCAGAGGAGAGATGAATAAAACTGAGTTGAAAACTATTTAACTAATAAATAAAACTAATAGTTGGTTTTATAAAAAAAAATACAATTATAAACATTCAGTCAAGTTGATTAAAAAAAGAAGGAAGAAAACCAAATTGCCAATATCAAAAATGAAAAGGGTCAACTAACCTCCAACGAGGAGGAAATTAAAACAATAATTAGAAATTACTTCGTCCAACTATATGGGCATAAATTTCACAATCGAAGTGAAATGAATGAATATTTAAAAAACATAAATTCTCAAGATTAACAGGAGAGGAATTTAAATATTAACTTTACTCCATTTTAGAAAAATAAATTGAAGAAGCCATTAATGAACTCCTTAGGAAAAAAATCTCCAGGGCTAGATGGACTTACAAGTGAATCAATCAAGTATTTAAAGAACAATTAATTCCAATACTATATAGACTATTTGGGAAAATTCATGAAGAAGGATCCTATGAAATTCTTTTTATAATAAAATTTTGGTTCTGTTACCTAAACCAGGAATAACCAAATCAGAGAAAGAAAATTATAGACCAATTTCTCTAATGAATATAGATGCAAAAAATTTTAAATAAGATATTAGCAAAAAGAATATAGTGACTTATCAAGAAAATAATACATTATGAACAGATAGGATTTGTACCACCAATGCAGGGCTGGCTCAATATTAGGAAAACTATTAGCATTATGGATCATATCAACAACAAAACTAACAGAAACCATATGATTATCTCAATAGATGCAGAAAAAGCTATTGACAAAATACAACACCCATTCCTATTGAAAACACTGGAGAGCCCAGGAATAAATGGAATCTTCCACAAAATAATAAGCAATATCCTCTTAAAACCATCCTCAAGTATTATATGCAATGGGGATAAGCTAGATGCATTTCCAATAAGAACAGGGGTGAAACTAGCATGTCCATTACCACCACTGTTAATCAGTATGGTGCTAGAAATGTTAACTGTAGCAATAAGAGAAGAAAAAGAAATTGAAGGAATTAGAATAGGCAAAGAGGAAACTAAGTTATCACTCTTTGCAGATGATATGATGATATACTTAGAGAATCCCAGAGAATCAAGTAAAAAACTACTTGAAATAATAAAGAATTTTGGCAAAGTTGCAGGTTACAAAATAAACCAACATGAATCATCTGCATTAACAAACTCCAACAGCATGAGATTGAAAGAGAAATCCCATTTAAAGCTACAGTGGACACTATGAAATATGTAGAAGTCTACCTGCCAAAATAAATTGGGGTACTATATGAACACAATTACAAAGCAATTTTCCCACAAATAAAGTCATATCTAAGTAAGTGGAAAAACATCAGTTGCTCATGGGTAGGCTGAGCTAATATAATAAAAATGACAATTCTACCTAAATTAATTTACTTATTCAGTACCATAACAATCAGTCTACCAGAAAATTATTTTCTAGAGCTAGGAAAAATAATATCACAAATCATCTGGAAGAACAAGAAGTCCAGAATATCAAGGGAACTAATAAAAAGAAATGCTAGGGAAGATGGCCTAGCCCTACCAGATCTCAAATTGTATTATAAAGCAACAATCATCAAAACCACTTGGTAGGGGCTAAGAAACAGAGGGGTAGACCAATGGAATAGGTTAAGTACTCAAGACACAATAATTAATTAATAGAGCAATCTACTGTTTGATAAACTCAAGGATCCCAGTTTCTAGGATAAGGACTCACTGTTTGACCAAATCTTCTTGGAAAACTGGAAAAGTATAGTGGAAACTGGGCATAGACCAATGCCTGACACCATACACAAGAATAAAGTCCAAATGGACATATGATCTAGGTATAAATATTGATACCACAAACAAATTAGGAGTGCAAGGGATAGTGTTTTTATCAGATTTATGGATAATGTAGAAATTTTGACCAAACAAGAGATAGAGAACATTATGAAGTGCAAAATGGATAATTTTGATTACATTAAATTGAAAAGTTTTTTTCATAAAAATGCAACCAAGATTAGGAGGGAAGCAAAAAACTGGGAAAGAATTTTTACAATTTTACAATTTTTACAAGTAGAGTCTGGGATAAAGGCCTCATTTCTAAAATATATAGAGAACTGAGTCAAATGTAGAAGAATGCAAGTCATTCCCTAATTGATAGTCAAAAGATATGAACAGGCAATTTTCAGAGGAAAAAATTAAAGGTATCTACAGTCATATGTAAAAATGCTCTAAATCACTATTGGTTAGAGAGATGAAAATCAAAATAACTCTGAGGTACCACATCATACCTTTCAGATTGGCTAACATGACAAAACAGGAAGATGATAAATGTTGGAGAAGATGTGGGAGAATTGGAACACTAATTCATTGTTGGTGGAACTGTGAGCTAATCCAACCACTTTGGAGAGTAATTTTGAACTATGCCTAAAAGGCTGCCCTTTGACCTAGCAATATTGCTTCTAGGACTGTATCCCAAAGAGATCATAAAAATGGGAAAGGGCCCCCATGTACAAAAATGTTTATAGCAACTCCCTTTGTGGTGGTCAAGAACTGGAAATCTAGGGGATGTCCATCAATTAGGGAATTGACTGAACAAGTTGTGGTAAATGAATGTAATGGAACACTATTGTGCTATAAAAAATTATGAACAGGAAGACTTCAGAAAGGCCTGGAAGGACTTATATGAACCGATGATGAGTGAAAAGAGCAGAACCAGGAGAAATTTGTACACAGCAACAACCACAGTGTGCAAGGATTTTTTCTGGTAGACTTAGCCCTTCACAGCAATGTAAGAAACTAAAACTAAAAAATTCCCAGTGGACTCCAGGCAAAATGCCATCCACATCTAGAGAGAGAACTACGGAATTGGATTGCAGAATGAAGCAGACTATTTTCTCTTGTGTATTGCTTTGTGTTGTTTTTTATCACAGTTTCTCCCGTTCATTTTAATTTTTTCCATGCAACATGACTAAGGTAAAAATGTATTTAGTAAGAATGTATGTGTAGAACCCATATAAGCTTGCATGCCATCTCAAGGAGGTCAGATAGGAGAGAATGTGAAAGGAGGGACAAGGAGGGGGAGAAAATCTAAGATTTATGGAAGTCATTGTAGAAAACTGAAAACAAATAAATTAATCAATAAGTAAAGTTTTTCAGTGAGATAGGCTTAAATAAGCAAGAATAAAAAGAATATTGAATTCAGTATGTCAGGGTTACATAAACCCAAGAATACATGCTACTTGTTGAAGCATCCCTGTTCTGCAACTATTGTTAGGAGAACTAAAACACAGTTTGAACAAGAAAAATAAGTTTAGATTTGCACATTCCAAATTAACACAAGATATAAATATAAAAGCTTTATTAAATGCAAAAAATAGAGAAAATTAAGGAGATGCCTCATACAATAGATGCCTAGGGATAAAATTCTTAACCAAACAAATTATAAAGGGGATCACAAAATATAAACTAGATGACCATGACTGAATGGAATTGGACAACTTTTGTATGAACAAAACCAATGTATCTAAGATTTATGAAATGGTACCACTACTTAAGGTATGTGTTAACACTGTATCAAATATCTCTGATAAAATTTGAATATCCAACATATGAAGGGAATTAATACAAATATATGACAAAGAAGTATTTCACAAGTAGTAACAGACAACCCTCAAAAGGACTACTAAAGATCAAGTGAATAATTTGCACAATGCATTAAAGGAAGAATAAGTGAAAAATGTTAATTGCTAATCTCAGAGAAATGGTAAAAATATATCTCCTTATTTTGTTAGAGAGAAAGAGGAGGTGAAATTGCAGAATGCTGTATTGGTTGAGTTTACTTAAATATTTTTCTTTTCACAACATTGAATTCATGGAATCAGGGAAGTTTAGAGAATATGAAATTAATATAAAGTAAAAACAAAAAAATCAATATATTTTAATGTACAGAAGGGAAAGTCCTATTCTGTATACTTCACTATCAATTTGAAATCATAAAGCTGTGGGCTACTCTAGAAGAGAGTGTCTAAAATCCTCTCTATCTTTTCTCATGATTTTTTTATTTATTTTAAATGAAGTCTACCATGCTAACTGTGACCACTATAAATTGATGTAACCTGATCTCTACTGGGTCCTCACCATTGGACAGCATCTTATATATTCCTTGAATAACTTCTATCTTGCTCCTATCAGTATCTGTGCCAAAAATTCCCTCCTCTCCAAAAACTTCTAATTTCTGCTGTTCCTCACTCTTAGTAGATCTTGCTTTCTCTTTTACTACTATTAATACTACTACTACTACTACCACTACTACTACTACTACTACTACTACTATTAGTACTACTGCTACTTTTACTACCATTATTACTAGTACTAGAGCTGCAGCTACTACCACTACTACCATTACCTGGTATTATAGTACTTTAATATTTTCAAAGTGCTTTACAAAGAATATCTTGCATTATCTTCATGATATTGAAAGGTATTACCATTATTGCCTCCATTTTATGGATGAGAAAACTGAGGCAGAAAGAGGGTAAGTGATTTTTCCAGGATCACACAACAGTGTCTAGGATTGAATTTAAACTCAGGTTTTCTGACTATAGTCCCAGCATTCAAGTTGCCGTACCACTGACTATTATGAATTCACTTTTCTCCCCTACTCCACACCTCAAAATCCCTCTACAATCTTCATCAATCTACTATTCTTTTAATCCTGCATGAGAGGGATAGGTAGTCATTCCATTTGCCAAGGTCAGTTCCTCTACCCATGTCTTGAATTCTATCCATCCTTTCTCTTCAAGTAGTTTTCTTTATCAATTGCTCTCTCTTTGTCTTCTATCTTCAGTCTTTCTTGATCTACTGGTTCTTTTTACACTATTTTCAAATATGCTTAAGTATATTATGTACTTGAAAAAATAAAATTAATGCTAATGTACTCCATGATTCCTTCAAATAATGTTCTTTTATTAATCCTCTAATTCCCAGAAAGAATTATCTGCCCCCGTTACCTCATGAAGTCCTCACTTTTCAATCCTTTTAACTCCACACTGAACTGAAAGTGATCTTGGATCTTTCTGCCAAGTTACCAACCATATCTTGACCGTTGAGTCCAAAGGTCTTTATTTTATCTTTTATCCTTGTTCTCTCTGTGCCCCTTGATGGTGTTGAGTACTTTATCCTGTTAGACATCTTTTTTTGACTCCTATTACATAGAGTTCTCTCCTGTGTGTTTGACTATTCCTTTTCAAGCCTCCTTTATTTGCTCATCATCATTCTCCTACCCAAGTATTGTGTGTTCTTAAGAGTTTTGTCCTTGCTTTTAATCTCCTCCACCTCCATAAAACCATCTTGCGAGATTCATGTGTTCAAATGATTTCTCTATATAGATAACTCTCAAATCCACATATCCAGACCACATTCTCCATTCATGAACCATCTTGATGGCTATGAGAATCAATGGAGGTAACAGATGTAAAATATTTTCCAAACAGCAAAATGCTATATATGTGCTAGATGATGATGTTGATGATATATTTTTCCATTCTTTGATGACGAGTCTGCATACTGGCATTGTGTCATTTTTCTACAATTCTGATTAAAACAACTAACAAATCTTCCAACAGAAATAATTTATAGGAGAGATCTGTTGATAATAAATACTTGGAGAAAAAATTCACATAGTATGTTGATAATGTTTCACAGAGCAGAGGCAGGGTCATAAGATAACACGTTGCTGGCTCTTGTTTCTTCCCTTCTAGGTACAAAATATCACATATGGAAATATTTGTTCATTCCTATCCAGATAGCAGCATTGTAGATATATTGCTCTACCTGAATTCAGGAAAGTCTGAGTTCAAATCCTTCCTTAGAAACTTACTAGTGTGTGACCTTGGAAATGTCCCTTATATGTCTCTGTGTCTTGTAAAATGGTCATGGTAACAGTCGGTACCACTCAGGCTTGTTCTTGTTATGTAGATAAAATGAGATAACATTGGTATGCCTTAAGGTGTCAAATAAATTACTATTATTACATAAAAATGTGAAGAACCTTTGCAGACCGAGTCTATTTATTATTCCTACTAGTATTATTAGGGACAGCTTGGCATAATTGGTAACCTTGGTTTCAGGAAGATCTGTATTCAAGTCATTTCATTAACACAGACTATGAAACCATGGATAAATGAATTCAACGAGTTTTCTAAGATATTAAGTTGGGACTTGCTGATCTCTGGTGGCGGAGAAGAGTTTTCACAGTGAGCATTCCTACCCTGACGAAATCACTGTTCTGGACCTTTTTCCTAAAGTCTCCCAAAAGATTAATGCTTTAGTCTAAAGAAATAAACATATCATTTAACTACTGTAGAACAGAGAGTAATTGAGAGCTCTGGCAGCTGAAGAAGGGGATTTACAGAATCTGGCAAGGGTCCGGAAGTGAGCAATGCCAGGAAGTTCTGGGTCAACATGGTTCAGAGAACTATGCTAAAGGCAAAAGTCTTAGTCAGGGCAGAGTCTACCACAGGTAGAAAATTGAAATACACTCAGAAAGGGTGACCTTAAGACTGCAAAGGCATTTCAAGAGAGCTGCTATTCCAATAAATTGAAAGCTAGGCTACGTCCTCTGAATAGATTGGAGTCTCAGCAGGGGTTTATTATTCCTAAATGGGTCACTTGAACTAGATGCTAACACATTGACAAAGCAGACTCTGACAATCAATCTTTTTTTTTTTAATTTAATCAGAGCTTATCTCACCTAAGATGGATTTGGGAAGTAGGTGCCTAAACAGGGGTACAAAGAACTCATATCATACAGATGCAGAGTGGGAATAGACTTCAATATGATCTTTACCTTTGAATTATCTCACAAATTTCTAAATGTCTTCTTAAGAATCTATGGCAAATTTGGAATATATCCATGAAGACCTTCATTCATATCATTGGGTTTTATAGATAGATATGGAGATTATATAT
>JAQQSK010013234.1:0-11563 GCA_028658325.1 Potorous gilbertii
GGCTTCCACTGTTCCAGAATTTGTCAGGATTTCTTTTTACAGGAAATCTATGGGCTGTGGGTTCGGACCTAGCATAGGTGAGTCTTTCTACTCCACCATCTTGGCTCCGCCCTGTCATTCCTTTCAAATGAAAATACTTCTCACAATGTAAATCAAACCTGCAGACTACCATGGACTGTATTTATTTCATTTTTGGACCAAGCCTGAGATTTGCCTTGCATAGAATTTTGTGAGTGAGGAAATTCTCTTTATTAATATAGATCACTCCCTTTCACTGCAACTGAACAATCCTCTGCAGTATAGACTCCTAGAGATTTACCTACTTTATTCATGAGGAGAATGGCATGCTTCGGGTCACAAATGTAATATATGTCAGAAGCAGGACTTTAAACAAGACAGCCCATATTCCTCTGCTGGCTCTCTATATTCTACTCCGTATTACCCATGCATATTCACCTATACAAATAAGAAGTTGGTTCAAATAGAAGCATGCTAGGGGGTAAGGGATATTATAAATTACTATATTGTTTGGAATCAGCTCTTGATATCTGTTTATGAAAGCTGTCATGTCTTGCAGTTGATAGATCACTTATTTGAGCAGAGAGACAATTTAGTTCATTTAATCATAATTCAACAAGTATCTAAACCCCATACTATAATAGATACTAAGAATACAAAGGAAAAAAAAAGAGGCAACCTTTTATTAGTGGGATACAATATACATACAAGGAAATAAATATAAAACATATGCAATCTAAGATACAGAATGAATATAATCCTTCTGGGGATACAGAGGGCAGAATGTTTTCTTCTCTGCTTGTCCATTTTAGGCAGAACACAATGGAATCCACAATGATGATACACTACCTCAGTGCTCAGCAGATAGAGAAAAAGCATCTAATCCTTCTAACATGGTAGATGAGATCTGGAGAACTTGCCATTTTGCACGGAGGCAAAGTATTGATTAATTTTATTAAATCATATGTATATATCATATATTCCATGGCTAAGAATTCTTAGGCAAGTTTCTTCAGGTGTTTCTTTTAACAGTAAAAATGTATATTTAGAAAGTATGTAATTTTATCCTTAATTTTTTTTTGTATTTACATAAACTGAGACTAGATAAAAAAAACTCTGCTCTCTGGACCTCAGTTTCTACAACCGATTAAAAATGTTGAAATTCTCTAAAATCTCTTTCAGTTCTAGAATTGTACCACATTAAAACTCTTTCCCCTAACAATGGAGAAAATATCTAAACTTGAAAACTAGTATGTGAGTTCTATATATATTACATATTTAACCACATATTTAAATTTACGTGTTCCACTTAATTGAAATACATTATGAAAATATTATATAGAGGTTTTTTAATATTGTATCTTTTATTCTATTATTACTGTTCAGTCATTTCAGTAGTGTCTGACTCTTCATGAACTTTTTGGGGTTTTCTTGGCAAAGATATCAGAGTAATTTGCCATTTCCTTCTCCAGCTCATTTTATAGATGAGAAAACTAAGACAAACAGTGAAGTGACTTGTCCAGAGTCAAACAGCTAGTAAGTTTCTGAGGTCAAATTCAAACTCAGTAACATCAGCCCTGATTCCACAGCTGGTACTCTATCTACTATGCCCCTTCACTGCATAGCGTTTATCCTACAGTGGTCATTGAGCCTTTGAAAACTCCTAATGAAAGCAACCTAGATAGAGTTGGAATATGAGCTGGAAATATGGTTAAATAATGGCCAACGTCTAAAACAACAGTTCTCCTATCAGACTACAAAAGGTTTACTAAGTGTATTCCTCAAAATACGCCTGTGAGGCAGTATGTGCATCTGCACTGTTTTATAGCTGAGAAAAATGAGTCAGAGTAGTTAGGTGACTGTTTAAACATTTGAAAACAACAGCAATAAAAGTAACCACAATTGATGAGGGCTAGAGCTAGACAAAAAACCGCATACCTTCCTACCAATCACGTCTAGCCACTTAGTCATGAAAACAAAATGACAGGGATGAATAAATGACTGACTGAATGAATGAAGGGCATTTATGAAATCCTACTATGTGTCAAGTATTTTCTGTAGATACAATATAAAAGTAAGACAGGCCATGCCCTTCAGGAGCTTTTCTATAGAAAGAGCCTACATATACAGTGGAGTTTTACGGTCAGGGCAGGGAGAGACAATGTGAGGACTCACATGGAACAAGAAAACCATCCTTGGAACATATATTTCAGGAGGCTTTTTGGTATCAATAATTGGAATAGAGTTTTCAGATAAAAACTATTTAAAAAAGTGAACTGTGGTTGTGGCAGAGTAAAACACTATTGAGGAGAAGCTGAGTACGTTTGATTCTTAGGATACTTAAGCTGACTGACTGAATTCTTCCTAGGCTTGGCCTCTGATTGTCAGATGGGGAGGGTAAAGTGACAGCAGCAGCAGGATAGGCAGGAGTGAAAATACATTCAAATGATTAGATTAGAAATGTAATCTACAAATGAAATGGAAGTAGTTTCTGAGAAAGGATCAAATAGAATCTTGCCAAAACAAACTAATCGAATTTATTCATTTAAACAACACTTTGAAAAAATTATAACATATAACACTATTTCTATTTGTATAAACCATCTTAGGACTTATCTTAAGTCCTCTTTCAATGCCTCACTGAAGAGTGCATTGGGCAGCTGAATTCCTGAAAGCATGAGAGGGTATGTACTGAAACGTAGTATCAAATTGGAAAAGGCTTTAGTTATTACCCTCAGCCTAGACTCTCTATTTGCCATCCAAAGAATAGACAAACTGAATTGGAAGACACTTTTCATTAGGTTTGCTGCTATGAGGTGAACTTTTTGGAAAAAGTAACTGAGGAAAGGAGGAACTGTGATCTGTGTAAGTGGGAGGCATATATACTCATGAAATTGAAGACCCTTGAAATACTGAGGTCAGTCTGCATGTAGTTTTATGTGTTTATATCAATATACTTGATTTTGGCAAAGAGTCAGTTACATGTGGAAACGATAGAAAGCTTTTAGAGCACAAGAAGGACTAATCCCGATCATCTAAATAAACAGGAATCACATTTATATCTGTGTGTGTTTAAAAAAAAAGAAAGAAGTACTTACATACTCAAAATCTGTTCCCATAATATGATCTTCATTGAGGTGCTATTGATTCATTTTGTTCCAAAGAAGGATAGAATGTGATGGATTTCACTAATTATAGTAAATTGTTTGTTACAGTCTTAGGCTCCTTTAATAACTCCTTCAGAACAACTTGACACTAGAAAAAAATAATCAATAGTTCCCTCAAAGCAATTGCACTTAGAATACCCGTATATTGAAATGGGAAAGTCAGGTAATATATAGCATAATGTTGTGGTTTAGAGCTTTGAATTGGGAATCATGGATTCCATGGATCCAGATTTGGCCTGTAGGATCTAGTTTATCTACTTGCTATGTGATCATTGGTAAATCATTTAGTTTTTCTTTTTTGTATCTTAGCTTGGATCATATGATTATAACTTTATTATATTATGACTTTAATCAATATTCAATATTTGCTACACACCTACTGTGCATCAGCCAGTATATTGGGATCTGGAGATAGAAAAGCAAAAATGAAATATTTCCTTCCCATAAGGAGTTTACATTCTATGGGTGATAAAACATACAAATACGGAATAAATTAAAGGAAGTTTTGGGAAGGAGAGAGGTTATGGTTATCAGAAAGGGCTTTATGGATGTATTGTTTGACTTGAGGCTTTAAGGCTTCTACAAGGCAGAAATTAAGAGGGAATACATTCCAGTATATGTCCAGTGCTGAGATACAGAGATGGGAGACAGACTTGAGCTTGAAGAAGAGCAAGAAGGTTTCTTTCTTCTATGATCATCACTGTTGTTCTCTTGGGTTCATTTTGAAGACAAGCCTGCCTTGTTTTAAAGTAGCATGATACATGTTGTTGAGGTTAGTTCTTTGTCTACTTTTAAAGATCTTTTATTTTTCTAAATATATGGTCAAGTTCTCAAACTTCAAATACTCTTTATTTTGATTTATGAGTCAAAGATTCTTAAAAGCAGAAAAGAACCACTCTTGAAACATGTATCCATCCCCCATTTAACAACTCAAATACTCATCTAGTCTCTGCTTTAAAACTCCCACTGATGAGAAATTCACTAACTACTGATAACCATTCAAGTGACATAAATAAGTATTTATTAAGTGCTTGCTATGTGCCAGGAACTGTACTAAACGCAGAGAATAAAAATGTAAAGAGAAATAAAAATAGTTCCTGGTCTAAAGAAGCCTATATTCTAATGGGGGAAGATAGAACACAAAAAGAAGTTGAGAGGTGGAATGGTGGAGAAGTCAGGATTGAAGCAAATAAAGAAAATAGCAATAATAGGGAAAAACAATCATGACAAGCCTGTTTAATCTCCTTAAAATGGAGGTTGTGGTAGTCACTTTCCAATCAGATGAATGTGTCACAAGTTCTTGGAGAACTTCTACTGGGAAAAAGTCGGGAGTATTGTGAACTTCTAAGCTTAGAGGACTGTTATAGCACAATAGAGAAAGTCCATGGAGTCAGAAACAGAGCACATGGATGAATCCTATAATCTTGTAGTTGGTTGGGTACCATTTTGAACAGCTAAGTATCTGACATACCTTAATCTCTGCCCAAACCCTTATTCTTTAAAACATCAATACCCTAACCTCTAAAATCATCAGTGTCTCCTTTTCTCATGACCCGTACTTTCATTTACCTAGGCAACCCATTGTGGTGGTCACGCCTTTGAACTCAATATCACACAAAACTAACAATTAATATATAATTCTAAAATTTCCCTCTGTGATCATCATTTCCCATTATTCTGTCTCTCATCATCCCTTGAATTACCTAAAACTCCATCATTCTACCAGTCAGCCAATCAGTCAATCAACAAGTCTCCACATCTGCTGCTGTGCTCAGTTTTGAGTCCACTGAACAAGATGCTCTTCCCAGGATAATCTCATCACTTCTAACTTCATTACCATGCTGCTAGCTCAAGCTTTGATGGACATCACCTACCTCCAACTACTTTTCTTTCTGATTGGAGGATGGGACTGTAGAGGACCTTTACAGTGGAAAGAAATTGGACTTCGAATTCACTACATTCTACATCTGCTGCTTAACAACACTGCACAATACCCTATGTTGAATATCCCCTCAAGTCTCCCCCTTGGTACCCTTAGTTTTCTGTCTCCTTTTGTGTCTTGGCTGCCCCATTAGACGGTAAGCTCTTTGAGGACAATTGTTTTTCTTTTCCTCAGTTTCATAGCGAGAGCAAAATTCCTGGCACATAATAGGTACTTAATAAATGTTGATTGAATAGAATTGAATTCATGGAATATTAGTATCTAGTATATATTACATACTGCAGTAGGTGGTAAGGAAAGACGTGAATGAAATAATCTCTATGTTCAAGTAACTTTCATTCTATAAAGGAAGAAAACATGTTCATACATATGAATATATACAAAATAAATACAAGGTTCTCCCAGGCTCTTATGTCTTATCTGACGTGTCTATTTTTCCCTTTTAATAGTCCTAATCCTATAATTAACTTATAATTATAATTGACTTTATAATTAACCATTCCAACTAATTTTTGTCCTTCACCTTTGATTTGTTTGACCCCTTGACCATCGAGATTCTCTCTCATTTCCAAGTTCTTATGAAACTGCTTTATGCTGGTTCTCCTTCTACCTGTACTGTAAGACTGTCCCTTCCCAGTCTACTTTGTTGAATGTTCATTCAGATTACAACTGCTAATCACAGATTAATGCCAAAGTGCCTTTGTAGCCCAAGGCTATGTCATTGGCTATCATTTTCCACCTATGTGCTATTTCATTGTTTTGTTCCCATCAATTCTTAAGTGTTCAATTATCTTTATGAAGATGACTCATATATGTATATATACATATGCGTATATAATAATATATACACACACAGTTATACACACATATATGCGCATATATTTACACATAATCATCTAAAATTATATTCATACAAATGAAGTCTAAACACATATATTTTACTTAATTGTACATGTATATGTATATATATATATATATATATGTATATATATCCTATATTCTCTCCATCACCACCACTCCATAGTTTGTCCTCTCTGCAATAAACATCTCCAATGACTTCATTAGTTCTCATAGCAACCTGAGACCCTTCACAATCAGAGGGAAGGAACTGTCTGTGCCACTCTCAGAAGATGAGATAGTCCATCTCCCTTTTGAGGATAATCCCACCCTTGGTAACCAAGATATTTGTAAGCAAATACTCCACATCTCTTTGGGTCCTTGCCATGTCTTCAATTCCTTCTCTGTCGTTTTCAATATTTCCCTACCTAATAGTCCTATTTACACAGGCCTGAAAAGGTGCTAAGCTATTTTGGACCTGACATCTCTTAAAGCTATATTTTTTTCCACATTTTTTTAATTGCTCAAATCATGGGGAAATTAACATTCACTTCATTTATTTACTTGCTGCTCATTCAACAACTCTTTGAACTTCAGTTTCTAATAAAAACTCATCTCTCAAAGGTTACTATCAATAATGTCTGAACAGATAAAGCCAAATCAAATTTCTGAGTCCTTAACTTCTTTGTTTTTTTTTCCGCTTTTAACACGGTTGAGATTACCCTCTCTTCCTGGAAAGTCTCCTCACCTGACTCTTGCTCATCTTGCTCTTTGTAGCGTTTCAATTCACAATCTCTTCCTAAATGTCTACTTATTCTTCTTATCTGATTCATGGTTATTTCTCACTCCTTAACTAAAGACACTTACCAACAATCCTGCTCTGGGATCTCTTTTTCTTTTCTCTACACTCCACTCCCAAACTGTTTTCTTGGACTGTCCTGGATTCAGTAATCAATTCTGTACAAATGACTTCCAAATCTATAATCTTTTTCTTTAATTATGTTTTTCCATCTTCTGTTGCCTTGTAGACACATCCTTTCAGATTATTCACTGGCTTATCAAATTCAGCTTCTCATAACTAAATTTATGATTTTTTCCCCTTAAACTACCTCTCCTCTAAATGGTTGTTATTTTCCCTACAAACATAATCCCTTCTATTCACCACTTAAAAAAAAAGTACTCTCTTTACATTGACATACCCTTTACTCTCCTTTTCTAATGGCCAAGTTTTTATCATTTAACTAGACATCATCTTTTGAATTATTTCTTCTTTCCTATATCCACATGATCATCACCTTAGGTAAGTTCCTCATCATTCTCACTTGGAATACTGACAAAATGTTACCATCAACTTACTTGCTTCTGATCGCTTGCTCCTCTGTCCACACAACTGCCCAAGTAATCAAAGGAAGCCAGTAGGCAGTGGACAAAGCACTGAGCCTGGAGTGAGGATGACCTGAGTTCATATTCAGCCTAAAACACTTACTATCTGTGGGACACTGAGCAAATAACTTAAGCTCTGTTTGCCTTGGTTTCCTCAAATGTAAAATTGAGATTATAATAGAATCTTGTGGGATTGTTCTTAGGACAAAATGACATAATATTTGTGAAAAAAAGTGCTTAGTGTATTTTCTGGCCCATGTTAGACACTATATCAGTGCTTATTACTTACCTTCCCTCTTCCAAAAGCACAAGTTTAACTATGCTTGGCATTTGCCTGCCCCCTTTCCCTCTAGGATAAAATATAAACTCCTGATCTTCTTTTTTGATGTTTTATACAATCTGCCTCCAAATTATCTTTCCAGCCTAATTTCTCATTAGCCTTTTACTCAATGTATGTGCCTCACAAAGTATACTCTCAGCTAATTAATACATAGAAGCAGTTGATGGAATAATATGTTCTGAAGTTCATTATGACATCATCTGCTTCCATACATCCATGCAAGTTTTTTGCCATCCTACAAATATACTTCATCCCCATTTTACTTTCCAGTCTTAAATCTAGGATCAATTCTGGTATCAGTTCCTCCACACATCCTTCCCTAACATCCCCACCTACTCATTAGCCTTTTCTCTATGTTCAAATATTCCTCCATTATGTCTAATCTCTCCATTCATTCTTCACTCTCTATCTTACATTATCATCGTTTGTGTTCATTGTCTCACATGATTGTAACATATACCAAAAATATAGCAATGAGGTAGCTAATATTTTTGTTGTGGTTGTTATTTTTTACTGAACCCATTTTTGCATTGAGGAAACAAACCCCTTTGTTAAGGTAATTGTCACCCATTTTGCAGTAGATAGACAGACAAACAGAAGGATAGATAGATACATACGTACATAATCTTAGGAAATTACCTGACACAGAAATAATAAATATTTTGCCCTGAGTCCTTACTAACTTAATTTTCAGACTTAAAGCAGTGAGATGATTATGTAAATATTAAATGGCAAAGCCAGGACTGTACCTCCAACCTTTGGAAGAAATTTCTTTGGCTTTTGTTCCCCCATTACATGATATTGGTTTTATCTCAAAGTATTTGACTTAAAGTAGAAGCCCTCATTCACTTAAATATCTGTTGGGGTAAACAGAAGATGATTATTTGAATATCCTATGTCTTCTACCAGAGAAAGATGAAAGTGGAATATAATGATAGAAATGGAAGCAGAGGCAGGCTTATTGTCTCTGGTTTGTCTTAGATCTCTTGCTTGACACCTAGGATAGTACCTTATTCATAAATGTCTGTTGCAATGTTAATGTAATTTAATATGAAATGAGGTTCATTTGGTTATTTTTGTTTCCTAGTCAAATTATGTTACATTTTGGTGAGAAAAGTTTTGTAAATGCTCAAAAAAGTAAATAAAGACTTGATGATATATTGCACGTTATCATCTAGTATAGCACTATGAAAAGATGCTTCTACCAAATTTTTGTTTGTATATGTAGTGATTTGATAGATATCAATATCTGAACTGATTATAAAAATTTTAAAAAATGAAAATAATTTCTCCTTTTATTCTGAATAGATTTTATCCCCTGGCAAATATTGGATGTAGTATATCCCTTTATCAGCATATAACATATATATGTATATATACATATATATACATATACACACATTACATATATATACATGTTTTCATAGACATACAGACATGCAGATTTGTGTGTATTCATGTGTGTATGTATGTATTCATGCATACAGAGACATGCACATATGGATAAATATTTTTCCCTTTCAAAAGTTTCATTTTACTCCAGGGAAATTTTATATTAATAACACATTCACAAGAGTAGGAACTATTGGTCTCCAAGGATTCCTGGATGTGGTCTATTAAGTAAAGCACACAAATGTTCTGCAAGTGACTTTAGGAACACAGTACAGACTATTTGAAAAACACAGTGCTTTCAACCACTGCTATCACTTTGTTTATGATAAAGGTAAGCTTTCCCACAGAAGCAAAAATCTTTTTTTAGCAAGTGGAACAGAACCTGATCTGCAGAGCATTCCCTGAACTTGCTGTTTTTGTTGATGGCATAAAACAAACTATGCAGTTGTAAGTCGAAGTTAAAAGAAAGGTTACAAATTTCTAAATCAACAACAGATGGAACAAACTGTCACTGCAATTTGATGCACTCATTTTCCTGTACTCTAGCTAACTCATCTTTTACCTTTCTTCTATACGTTTATGGACAAACTCACAAATCGCATTTTGCAAAGTTTGTCTTTGAAGAACTTGGAAGTAATTGTTTTGGAGTGGGAAGGACAAAAGATTTACAGTCAGTAAATATACATTTATGAAGCACTTATGATGTGTCAGGCACTGTGTTAGGCAATGGAAATCTGAAGAAGATATACAACAGCCCATGCTCTCAAACAGTTTTCAGTCTAATGGGGAGATGACATGCAAACAAACATGTTCAGACAGGAGATATATTTGATAAACTGGAAATAATTAGTAGATAAGAATCACTAGAATTAAGAGGGATCAGGAAAGGCTTTTTACAGAAGGTAGGATTTTAGCTGTGACCTGAAGTAAGTCAAAGAAGTTGATAGAGGGGGGTGTAAATGAGGATGGAGAACATTTCAGACATGGGGATAATCCCAGTAAAATGCCTGGAATTTGGAAATAGAATTTCTCATTGGAGAAACTGCAAGCATGCTATTGTAACTAGATCAATCTTTAAGTGTATGTGATGCAGAGTTGGCTAGGTGGATGAGAAAGTTTACGATATAAGAAGACTAGGAAATCAGAGGGAGGGGGCAAGTTTTGAAGGGTTTTGAGGGTCAGAGGATTTTATATTTTATATTTCATCGTTGAGATGATAGGAAACCACTAGAGTTTATTGAACAGAGGAATGACAAAGTCAGATCTTTGCTTTTTTTGGTAATTAAGTAGATATTTTTTGGTAATTAAGTAGAAGATGAGTTGAAGTGGTGTATGGCCAAGGCAACATTCACGGCACTGGTGGTGACTATGAATATACCAACATAGTTGTCAATTGCAAAAAAAAAAGACTCTCCATATAGAAGACAGAAGAAAAACATTTATTTAGACACCAGAAAGCAAAATCCATCACAGTGACCAAGATGTTAATAAATATTATCACCACAGGGAGCAAAGTCATTCCTCAGCCAGGACCTTCTCACAAGCAAACATTCAGGATCCTGAGTATTGTTGATCCGGCATGGCTGAGTCCTCTCTAACCCAAAATTTTGTGAAAATGAATGTAAAAAGTTAAATAAATAAATGTATTATATTAAAAAAACAAAAAAAAACAAAAATAGAATAACTTAATTGGCAAAAGAGGTCCAAAAAAACAATGATGAGAAGAATGCCTTAAAAAGCTGCATTGGCCAGCTAGAAAAGGAGATCCAGAAGCTCACTGAAGAAAATAATTCCTTTAAAATTAGAATGGGGCAAATGGAGGTTAATGACTTTATACAAAAATCAGGGACTTATAAAACAAAACCAAAAGAATAAAAAAATAGAAGATAATATGAAATATCTCATTGGAAAAACGATGGTCCTGGAACATAGATCGAAGAACGTGAATTTAAAAATTAAAGGACTGCTAGAAAGCCATTATAAAAAAAACAAAAAAGCCTAGGCATCATCCTTCAAGAAACTTTCAAGGAAAACCGACCTGATATTCTCGAATAAGAGGATAAAATAGATATTGAAAGAACTTACCAGTTGCTTCTGGAAAGAGGTCCCAAAATGAAAACTCCTGGGAATATTGTAGCCAAATTCCAGAGTTCCCAGGTCAAGGAGAAAATATTGCAAGCAATCATAAAGAAACAATTCAAGAGTTCCAGAAACACAATCAGGATAACACAAGATCTATTAACTTCTACATGAAGGGATGGAAGGATTCATAATATGATATTACAGAAGTCAAAGGAACTAGGATTAAAATCAAGAACTACCTATGTAGTAAAACTAAACATTATTTTTCAGGCCAAAAAAAAAACTGGACATTCAATGTCATATAAGCATTTCAAACATTATTTTTTTAATATAAATTTATTTATTTAACTTTTTACATTCATTTTCACAAAATTTTGGGTTCCAAATTTTCTCTCCATTTGT
>JAQQSK010013235.1:0-11563 GCA_028658325.1 Potorous gilbertii
GGGGGGGATACCAACTGACCATCCACAAGCCCTGGATACCTGAGATCCAGGTATCCAATGAGGGAGGCTTTATGGAAGAGAAATTTTATTTAGAAAACCCAATATTCCCCATATTTTTATTATGAAAAGTCTTCGCAATCTTCTCATCTCACTCAGTATGAAGTGAAATCTATGAGTTATTTCAATTCATATTCCTCTTATTATTAGTGAGTCAGATAGGGAGGGTTCTTGATTTGACATGCTTTGGATTAGATGATCTTAGAGGTCTCTTTAAATGAAACAATCTGTGAATTGATTGGATATGAGGATAGGGAGAGGAAAATCAAAAGTGATATTGAGACTTTTAACATGTCAGGCTGGCAAAATGTATTGTTGATGCCAGTAATAGAAATAATACAACCAGATTTTTCCTTAATATAATTTAGGAATTTCTTATGGTACTCTATAACTATTCAGAATCAAGGAGGAGGTTATTTTGTTTTGTCATTTAAACTGACTTTCATATCTCTGGCCAATGAAAACTCCATAAAGCTCAATGTGGATAATTCAGTCCCCTAAGGTCAATCTATGGTCTATTGTTACAGCTTTTTAGAATCTCTTTGTAGAGATCTCAATCAGATTCAAGATTCTGGTCAGACTCTCTGTGGTCCAAGTAGCTCCTGTTGAAGGTTCTTTCTGAAGCTCCAAAAGTTGTCTTTGAAACATTAGGTTAATATGTTTCCTTAATTCAATTAGCAGTATTACTATGTTCTAATGTTCTGTGACAGTAATGCTGGTGTGACCTACTGTACTCAGGGCAGTGATCTATCCCTTGGCTGGGCTGGGTTTTGTTAAAGTTTAGACAAGCAGTCTTTTGCTTGTCAAATTCCTATGCATGTGTTAAAGTCCATCTTTGATATCGTTTTTTCCAGCCTGCCGTCTCTGCCCCTCACTATCAGCAACAGTTATCCCCCTCAGAACTTACAGTGTGCTTTGTACCTCTCTATTTTACTTATCATGAAATATTATGTATTATAGTTATGGGTGTCTCTTATACTTCTATCAGACTATACATTTCATAAAGATGGAAATCATGCCCTAAGTTGCCTAGTCCTCTCTGCCTATTGTAGTGTTCTGCAAACAGCAATTGTTTAATAAATGTCTATTGAGTGAAGAAACATATGTTGTCTGGGAGACAAAAGGATTTTAAGTCCAAAATTCTTTCTTTTAAGTTAATTTATTTATTTTTAGTTTTCAACTATCTTTAAGTCCAAAAGTCTTGTGAGGTAAAGGTCAGAGATAGGGGATCAATATCTAATCCTTGAATGTGTTTTTTCCCCTAAAAAGAAGAGAAGGAGAAGGAGGAGAAGAAGAAACAGCAGCAGTATGGTGCCTTGAGGTTGACATAGTCCTTTTTCTTCACAGCTCCCAATTCTATAAGAGCTGGCTAGCATTTATATAGCACTTTAGGGTTTGCAAAGCGCTTTCTCTCTCTCTCTCTCTCTCTCTCTCTCTCTCTCTCTCTATATATATATATATATATATACATATATATATGTATATATATATACATATATATACATATATATATGTATATATATATATATGCATATAAAATCTTATTTTATTCTCACTACAACTTAGAAGTAGGTGCTATATTATCCCTGTTTTATAGATTAAAAAACCGAGGCTAAGAAAGGTAGATGACTTGCCCAGGATACCATAGCTAGTATGTCTGAGGTCATAATTGAATTCAAGTCTTATTGTCTCCAAGTCTAGGGCTCTATCTACCATACCACCTAGCTGCCTTAACTGGCATTCTGGCTTCAATATCGTTCCAGTACCACATAGCCAGACTCTCCGAAATACCTGGGGATAATTTTCCAAAATTACCTGCTTTCACCTTTAATTTGACTTGGCACTGAGATCTCCAGGTCCACTGGCAAAGGGGCACTGATTCTGCCCTTGGCCTTAATGGCAGTATAGTGGATAGAATATTGTCAATCAATAAATGAACAAACCTTTATTGAGCATTCACTTGGTGCCAGACACCTGTGCTAAGTACTAGGGGACACAAAGAGAGCCAAAATCAGCTCCTGCCCTGAAGGAACTCACATTTCAGGGGAAAGGGAAAAAGCAAACTACGGATGTATAAGCTACAGAGTAAATAGGAGGCACTGTCAGAGAGAAAGAACTAGCAGGAAGAGTAGGGTGGCTGTTCATCACTGCAATTTCAGGGATACAGGGAAAGCTGCAGTCCCAGAAGCCCCAAACCCTCATTTCACAAATGCAAATGCAAGGGTCTAAATAAAGGAAAGTTCATGAAATTCACACTGAGCAGATTCTTTCCAGGAAAGTAAGTTTGTAGAGTGGTCAACCAGATCCCCCAGGATCCTAAAACGAGAAGGGGGGACGTAAGGAAGAGGAAGAAAAGAGGCTGAGGCGACGGCCGTAGAGAAGAGAAATTGTCTGGAATTCACAGTATTTCCTTTCGCCAGCGGGGGTGGCTGAGTATTTTCCCGGGTGCTGAGTGAACAGCGGACATCAAAGGACAGTCGCCGGCCCCCGAGAGGGGCGAAGGGGGCCAGACTGAGCGCTGGATTGGCAGCTGCAGGAAGGAAGGCGGCAGCAGTGGGCAGGATGGGGCAGAGAGGGGCCGGGCTTGGCTGGGCGGGTCTGGAGGCGGGCACAGAGACCAAGGACCCACCGCTCCAGACCCAGGTGTGGGTAAGGGACACACGCTGCCTAACTGTGGACGCGGGACACACACACGCGCACACACACACACACACACACAAGTACACACGCACGCACGCAGTGACACCCACAACGACGCGCGCGCGCACAGTGACACCCTCACTCCCACACGTCCACACCAGAGGCGGCGTGCACCCAGCTCTGACGCCAGCCAGCTCGCAGCGCGTCGTGCCCCCGGCCTCCACTGCCATGGCAGAGGGTGCCTACCTAGGATGGGACTTCAGCACCCAGCAGGTACCCGCCCGGGCGGCGCCCCCAGGGCTGGGCTAGCCACCGCAGCGCTCCTCCGGAGCTCAGGGCCACGTTTCTTTCTCTCTTTCCCGCTTTCAGTTTCCGGGCACGCACACTTCCCTCCACTGTGCCTCTCTTCCAGGTGCCCTCCGTCTTCCCTATCCCCGATTCCTTGCCTCTGGAATCTCCCTCCAGTCCAGGATCCTCCCCATTGGCGTAGGTTTTCTTCCCTCCCAGCATCTCTTCCCGCTAATGTAGTCTGGTTCCAGGACCTGTCACCCTGGCTTCTCCCTCCCTGCTTCCTCAGGGTGACTGGGGTGCTAGGGATCGAGAGGATCTAAGGTTGAAAAGCGGAGAGACAGCGCCGCAGCCCTCCTGGGCCCTTGGCTCGCCACCTCCAGCTGGATCTTTCCCTCCGATCTTCAGTGATTGCTTTCATTCCTGGCTTCCCTGGCAGACCTGACTTCTGGGCCTGGCTCCGAGTCCAAAGGGCACGGCCACATTAGCATCATAGCGGGAAGGCTTTGTTGCTGTTTGGCATTCAGTCAGTCAACACATAGGCATTGAAGACCAACCAAATGCCAGAGGGGTGTTAGGTCCTGGACGTGCAAAGGCAAAAGGGAATCAGCCCCTCTATTCCCAGCAAGTTTGCATTATATCTGGGGAGAAAACATGAATAAATATGTATATAAAATAAATAGGAGGCAATGGGGGGCACCAGCAACTGGGGGTATCCTGAAAGTCTTCACTTATGTGGCACTTGAGGTGAGCTCCAAAGGAAGCAACCCTTTGTTACACCAGAACCAGACTTTGATTTTCCAGAAAGACATTTTCCAGGATGCCCCTCCCTATATTAATATTTCTATAGATTTCGATTTGATAAAAACATTACTGTGATTTTTTTTGGTAAATAAAAAAAATCAAGTTCAAACTAAGTAACTTTACTTTGCTATGGAACTTTATCTTTTTATTTCAGAATTATTATAAAAATATAAGTAGAGATAGTTTGGGTCCCTGAAAGAATTGCAACATGGAGGAGAAACTGTCCTTTAGTCCTCTCTTTCTAGCCAGGGGTTCTTAACCTTTTTTTAAAGTCTTGGACCTCTTTGGTTTCTGGTGAAGCCTATGGATCCATTTCCAAAATAATATTTTAAATGCATAAAACTAAATAATTCTACAAAGGAATCATCATAGTGAATATCATTTGCTATAATTCACTATAAAGATATAATTTTTAAATCCACAGACCCCTTTAATGCAGACCTCTGCCGTAAGCAACCTTATGCTTAGAAGAGAGTGAATACATTTGTCTTTGACAGACTTGGGGCAAAATGCAGAGTACTGACTCTTTTTCCCCATATCAGGTTTCAGTTTCTCCATTTGTAAAACAAGGAGTGTGGACTAAAGAGCTTATGATCTGCAGATGTATGTTCTTATGATATTAAAAAAAATGAGAGGGTTGGCTAGCTGACCTTTGAGGTCTCTTCCAACTCTAGATTCTGTGCCCTGTAATTTTGTTTCCCTTAAACTCAGTCTTTCATCCCACTGAGAGGTACTGTTGTTCTGGTTTAACAAGTTTTATAACTCAGATTTCTTCCAGTCTGCTGAGGATTAGAATGTGTGAGCCATTGATACTTTATTCTGTCCTCTGGTTAACTCTCAGAACTCCAGACTCCTTAGGGAGTGCCCCTGAGGAAACTGCCTACTAATCTGAAAAGGTGGCATTTTGGTTTTTAGACTCCACTGCCTATTCTTAGTAATAACATCAGTTAATTTGACAAATGCTGGTTTGTCCAGTTATTAATGAAGAATCCAAATTCAATGTGGGTATAGGTAATTTGAGAAAAAGCATTAGATTTTCCCCACATACAACCCCTAAATGACTGTGTACTTATTATTACATACATGTATTATGGCATATTTCTGTATATATATATGATATATATGACATGATAAATATGGCATATGTGTATATACATATATATATGTGACGTGAATTTGGGTATATGTGTGTGTATGTGTATACACACTCACACTCATCTATATACCCATTGCTTTGGCCCAATAGAACATAGACTTCTTAAAGGCAGTTGCTGTTTTTATTTTGGTCTTTGTATTTCTAGCATCTGGTACATTTCTGGGACAATAACTGGCACTTAATAAGTTCTTGTTGAATCGAATTTGTGGTCAGGACCTGTGCATTGTTGTTGCTTGTTCTTTGGTCTCAAAGAGAACCATGACATTAGGAAAGTGATGTCATGACTTGCAGGGACTTGGGTTTCAATGAGGGAGGGATGTGCAAGGTCACCAGTCTCACTTTCTTCTCCGGGGCCATCTCGGGCCAGTGGTAAGATATAGATCAGGATGACTGGAGATGGCCCCCATCTGTATTCTATGGACCATAGGAAATTCCCAGTATGGAATTCCTTTCTTCCTTCCCTCCCAATACAAATAAGCAATTTTTCCATTACTTTATCTCTATATTATTGTCTAGGGCAGTGCTTCTCAAACTTTTGGGTCACAGGACCCTTTCATACTCTTAAAATTATTGAGAACTCCCCCATGGAGCTTTGGTTTATGTGGGTTTTATCTTTGGATATTTATTGTTAGAAATTAAAATATTTTAGTATTATTATGAAAATTGATTTGACCTCAGAGGTTCCCTGAAAGGGTCTCCTGGACCTTTGGGAGTCCTTGGACCATACTTTAAGAACCTTTGAATTGGGCACCATAGTCACATGGCTAATAAGGATCTGAGGCAAGATTTGAACCTAGGCCTTCCTTACTGCAAGTATGGCTCTCTATTCTTTTTTCCAGTGAATTTGTTACATGGAGTAATAATATTACTTTAAAAATATTTTCTCCCCAATTACATATAAAAACAATTTTTTGACATTTAAAAAACATTTGAGTTCCCAATTTTTTCCTTTCTGCCCTTCCTCCTCCCCTCCAAGATGGTAGGCAATAGGTTACACATATACAAAATGATTAACATTATTAAGAAAAAAAGTGTTTCAGTTATAAAGTGAATTATACTTAGAGAAAAGTGAATTGTTATTACTGCAATTACAGGAGAGTGGCGATTGAAATTTAGGCTTCCAATTTTCTCCTCACAGAATGTTTCACACAGAGTTTTTTGTATCATATGCAATGAAGGGAGCAAAATATTTCTCACGTAAGACAATTTAGAGCTGATAGAAAAAAGAAAACCAGATAGTGTATTAGGAAAGAAAAGGAACATCCAAGAAAGTGCTACTGTCCAATTTCTCTGAATTATTTACATTCTCGTTATCAGCAGGGTCTGACCTTGTTAGGATAAAGATCTCCCTAAGATTAAATTAATGTTATGGATTCCGGAGGTCACCTGCTGCCTCCTCAAGGTAAAGCTCAGTTAAGAATTAGAGCTTTTCCCTCTCCTTATCTGCGTGAACAGAACTTGAGCACAAAACTGCATTGATTGAACTGTGAATGGATTTTAATTGGTATTGAGAATACTTATAGATCCCTCAAAATATTAAGGTAAATGGATCTGAAATGAATATATTGGCCTTTCCATTGGCAAACATTTGAATTTAGCAGAAACTATTAGACTGCAGGGAGGAGAACACTTTGTAAATCCTGAGAGCTATTATTTTTTTTTCTTAAAAGAGCTGTGATTTCAGCAGTAAGGAGAATTCTCATCATGGAAACTCCTTGCACCAAGAGAGATTTGTCCTTTTTAAGTTGTATCTGACTCTTCATGCCCCCATTTGGGAGTTTTCTTGGCAAAGATACTGGAGTGGTTGGCCACTTCCTTCTCCAGCTCATTTTACAGAGGAGAAAACTGAGGCAAACAGGGTGAAGTGACTTGCCCAAGGTCACACCGCTACTAAGTGTCTGTTGTTGTTGTGTTTGTCCCTCATTCTTGAAGAGGACCATGACATCAAGACGAGGACATTACCTGCTATTGACTTTGACTTGAGTGAGGAAGGGCTGTCCAAGCTCACCCCCCTCACTTTGTTCTCCTGAGCCATCTGGGTCCAGTGGCCAGATATTGATCAGGACAACTGGAGAGGACCCAGTAATAGTATATACTTAAAGTAACAACACATTAAAAATTTCAGACTTTTCATAATAATATTTATATATGTCTTTAAAGTTTGCAAAATGCTTTCTATATAGATTACCTCACAGCTCTAGGAATTAGGTGCTATTATTTTTACAAAAAACTGAGGATGAGAGGTAAGTGATTTGTTCAAGCTCGCACTGCTAAGGGTACATTCAAGGTAGAATTTGAACTCAGGTCTTCCTGACTTCAGTTCTATCACTGCACCTAAGTCTGTTTGACTCTCCTGTTCCACTAACTCTGTATTAGTAGCACAGGTTAGGAGGGAAGGGGAATGTTCTGAGCATCTTCTAAGCAGGCCAGAACTTGAGGACAGCATGATGGCAAACAAATGGTCCTGAACTCAATCACTTGTGCCCTTTGAACCTGCCTGTTTTTCATATCTTTCAGTTAATGACCTGCAACTGAATTTAGTTTGAGCCCTTCTCTGTGCTGTTTGCTGATTTGTGAAATGATATTTTGTTTACCTATTTATAAGGCAGAAGCAGACTTTCTATGCAGCCATCCTGTGATACTTGTCAGCATCACCACCTCTCTTTTACAGATGAGGAAACTGAGGCTCAGAAAATAGAAGTAATCTCAGCTGGGATCAGAGCTCCAATGACTATTCCCATATGTTGATTCTCTCCACCACATCACTCCACCATCTAAGATACAAAGACTTGCCTCTTTCTCCCAACGCTACTCTTTGATCTCTAGTGGTTTCCTGTTCTAGAGTTCTATTTTCAAGTCTCTTTTCTCTGTCCCTCTTGCCCTGCCTACCTACTCTCTGGTCCACCAGTTCCCCTCATGTTCCTTCAGGCTATTTCCAAGAAGGGCCAGGAAGGGATTGGACTCTCTGATAACTCAAAGGGATGAGATTTTATGACATTAAGCTTTTTCTCTGTGTAAGGAGAGTTTCCCAAATCTCACTTACCCACTGTTATCTATAGCAGAGATGACTGTAAAGGCCCCCAGTGGGATGGAGCTTTGCCTAGGGCTATGTGTCGGAACAAGAAAGTACTGATAAAACTCGAAAAGACACATTTCAGAAATAGAGATGTGTGCAGCCAGTGATGGCTGTGAAGTGTGTGTAGGCTTTGGTGGCTTATATGTAGTGGTACATGCAAAATAAATGGGACTTTTATGTAGGAGGCACTGGAGAAGAAGCTGATGTGTGTGTATGTGGGGGGGCGGAATATAGATGATTTCTGCATAGTGCCATGTCTTTGTGTCAGATGTATGGGGTGTTAGTGTGAAAGGCTTATGAATGATTCTGCCCACAGCTCTATGTTACTGATAATTTTAGCTGATGTTGGAGACCTTCCCCATGGATCCCCAGGATTTCCCCCCTTGATTAATTTCTTTCCCCCCTTCTTTCTCTTTTCTCTCATTTTTCAATTAGCAAAGATTTAATTTTTCTCCCTCCCACTTTCCATATTAAAAAAAAAGAGAACAAAAATATGGATACACAAGCAAACAAATTCCTTCATTGGCTGTGTTCTTGCCTAATTTCTAAGCCTTCCTTATTTCTAATTTCCAGTTTAAGGAATCACTTCTGGGTGGCTGAACTCACTTGTGATCCTTATCAATCAATCAGTCTTGATTTCAGCACACTTGACCCTTTGTTTTTCTTTTCTTACAGCCAATCTTGGTACCTGATTCTGGCATACCCATGTTGTCTCTTCTTCCCCGTCTTTTTCCTGTTATGTTCCTATCAACTCTAAATCTATGATACTCTGCCTTGTGATCTTTTGACTCCCCCAGACATGAGCATCAAGTCCATTCTTATTCTGGCTTAATAAACTTTTCTGCCCAGTGTTTCTTCAGAAATTCCAAAACACAAATATAGTTTCTAGAATTTATCCATAAGGAAATAGAGTAATGTACTGAATTATTGTGGTAAATGGAAAGAGACCTCCTCAGAATTAGCAAAATCCAATTTCAGGTCTTGTCTCTGAAACAAACTGGCTGTGATTTACAAATCTTCTGAAGGTACAACCTTGGATAATGCCTCAAGGTCCCCCAGCTCTTACTGATGAACTTCTGTCTTCCGGGACAGCTAGGGATCACAAAGGATAGGGCCCTGCTGGACTTGGAGTCAGGAAGATATGAGGTAAATTCTGCCTCAGGCACTTACTAGCTATGTGACTCTAGGCAATTGGCTTAACTTCTGTTTGCCTTAGTTTCCTCATCTGTAAAATGAGAATAGTAGCACTTACCTCCTAGGTTTGTTGTGAAGATAAAATATATTTATCAAGGACTTTGCAAGTCTTAAAATACTATATAAATGCTAGCTATTATTTTTACATTACTAGGAATCAGACCTCCATGCCACTGCCCAGGCATTTCCATACCATGTGGAAACCTCCATAACCTCTCCCCTCCCCTCCCCTCCCTTCTCCTCTCCTCTCCTCGTAAGTCACAGAACAATTCCTTGTCAAGGACTCTAGTAACTCTCTTCTTGGGTGTCCCTTGTAAGGGGAGATTGATCCACTCTAGACTAGGTTAATTTCTTGGTTTGCTAGTCTAAACTCATACTTAGCCAGTCAGGAACCCTGATGGTTGGTGGGCTTTTGTTGATACATAGACATTCTTCTTAGCAGCAGGGCCATTGGGCACCACCTTGAAATTGTTTCTGTTTTGTCACAAACCCTGGGGGTCTTCCCCCCCAGATATATTTTTAATTAAACTTTAGTCACTGAAAGGGCTCTGACTCAGTCAGATTGAGACTCATTGAAGACCTTAACTTGAAAAGGCCAAGGTCTCCCATTGCATCCTGGACCATCTCCAAACTAGACCTGGTCACTGGACCCAGAAGGCTTTGGAGGAGAAAGTGAGGTGACTTGGCACAACCCTCCTTCACTTAAATCCAATTCACTTGCATGGCATGGCATCCTTTCCCTGATGTCATGGTCCTCTTTGAGGACAAAGGACAAACAGCAGGAGATTGAATCAGTGGAGAAGAGTAGGAAGCTGGTTTGGGAAAAGGCTGAGAATCTTGCTAGACTTGGCATTGGTGCCATCCTGAATCTCCCTCAAGCTAGGAACGTGAATAGATTGAGGTTAAGCACTTTGCTCAGGCAGAGTTGAGGCAGTGATGACTCTCAGACTATGGCAGTAAGCCAAAGGTATAAGAATTGATGGTCCTGGCACCACTGACATCTTAGTGATGATCAGGTATGCTCTTTCTTGAAGCCTTTAGGGTTTACTCTAACTTTGTTTTTTTCCTTTTGTTTTTATTTTAAAGTCTATTCTCCCTATAACTGCTATCAGAAAATATTTATAAAACTGGAAAAAAAAAGAGAGGGTTGTGTGCTTGCTCAGAGATAGCAGAGGAGTGGGAAAGTTGAGGAATTATTCCTCTTTTCACAGGGAAATGGTAGGTGTGTGTGAAATCTCAGGTGGAGGAGAATCTGGGGTGGACAAGGAAGAAAGGAGGTAGGCCAAAGTCTTGGGGCACAAAGGTTAGAAAGAAGAAGAGGGCTGGGAGCCAGACCCAGGTTTAAGAAGTTTTAGGGACATTTAAAATCAATAGGACTCACAGAGCTGTGAAAAAATGTGGACATGAACCTGCAGATTTATAGAATAATAAAATGTGAGAAGTGGAAAGGGATCAATCAGATTCAGTCCTCTCTTTTTACAGTTGAGGAAGTTCAGACCCAGAAAGATGAGTGACATGTTCAGGGTTGTACAAACAGGAGCAGAACTGAGGCTAGAACCTAGGCATCCTGACTCTTAGTTTAGTGTTCATAAAAGTGTGGGCACCAACAAGAAAACTGGGTATTTTGTCTTGGCAATGTTGTATACTGATGATATTTTATTCTATGAGGAGGGATTGGGTTTGGAAACCTGGAAAATTGAGACAGTCAGGCAGTTAGTCATTAAGCATTTATTAAATGCTACTATGTGTCAGTCATTGTGCTAAGTTTTGGGGATACAAAGAAAGGCAAAAGAAAGTTACTGATTTTAAGGAGCTTACAATAGGATGAAACCATGTATAAACAAGATATAGATGAGATAACTATAAAATGTGGGCATTAAGGGGGACCAGGGAAGGTTTCTCAGTAGAAAGTGAGATTTTAACAGAGCTAAAAATGTGATTGTTCAGTTGTTTCTGATATTTTCATAACCCCATTTGAGGTTTCACTGGAGTGGTTTGCCATGTCTTTTTCCAGCTCATTTTACAGATGAGGAAACTGAGGCAAATATGGTTAAGTGACTTATCCAAGGTCACACAGCTAGTAAGTGTCTGAGGCCAGATTTGAACTCAGGAAGATGAGTCTTCCTGACTCTAGGCCCAATGCTCTAGCCATTATGTCACCTAATTGTTGAAGCTAAAAATGCTCATTCTTGTTTGGATAGTTCCACAATGGATCTAAAGATCCCAAGGGACACTGGGAAGATTAAGCAAAATGATGGTTGTAAAGCACTTTGCAGCTACAAATTGCTGTATTGATGTAGACTGGTCCTCCAGAGAGAGAGAACTGGGCAACAGGCCTCTTGGGTGTG
>JAQQSK010013236.1:0-11562 GCA_028658325.1 Potorous gilbertii
AAAAAAAAGTATCACTTGACCAAAAGTTGGAATTGCTTTATCTGTTATAAACTGTGTTAAATATAAATAATAATATAAAAAAAATTAAAAATAAAAATAAAATAATAAAAAAGGGTATTCTACAGTATCACTTGTGCCAAATATGCCAACTAGGTGTTTTGGGGTGAGATTAGGGTGTGGTTAAGGAGTGGTCAGTTCTTAAATGAACATTTGCTTTTGGTGTCTACTGAGCAAATATTTTACCCAGAATTTATTGGAAAGTAGCCCAAGGCAGGGATTATCTAGAGTGTGGTTTTGGACCTAAAATGTCACTAAGTCAAACAATAATCAAGGCTGACCAGGAAAAATCAGACTTCTCTTGTCAATGTCTTGTTAGGCAAGATTAATGTAAGGGAGTATAGGTATGTCTAAGTCTAGAATACATATGATTGGTCAGTGAGTAGTAAATGGTGTTATGACCCAGTACACAGCTGTTTTAAACCAATAAGTTGTATAGTTAAAACTGGCTACTATAGCAGGAAGGGAGACATCATAATAGTTGTTGATAGGGCAAGCTGTGTTCTTGGGCTGGGGAAAAACTGCCTAAAATAATATTTTGAGGCTAGGGAGAAATGTGGATTTTAGAGAAAAATGTGTTTTTAGAATCGGGGCCCAAGTGCATGCAACCAAGCACCCCATCAGATCTATCTTAGAATCTGAGTTTTAGAATGTAACTGATCAATATTTCATTACTACATAATTAGCAAAAATATCAAACTAAGATTGTCAATGTGATAACAATTAACTGAAGTGTTTATGATGCCAGATTCTCTCCAATTATATGAGGGGGATATCATATGGAAAATTCCTCCTGAATTCTCATGATTAAGGACAAAGGCTTCATTTTTCCAGTTGGGTAGAAGAGGAAATTAGATGGAGAGAATAGAAAACAGTAGTTTATATAGTTATATTAACTCATAACTCTATCTGAACTATTGATTAAATAATCAAAATTTACTTATGTCAGCATCTTGGCTAATGTATAAATAATGCATTCATGCTTAATAAATGTGTTAGATAAATAAAGAATTTGTATGTATTAATAGTCCTTCTGTAATTTTATTTTTTCTTCCTTTTTAATTTAATTTATTTTCATTTTTCAACATTCACTTACTCAAAATTTTGAATTTCTAATTTTCACCCCATCTCCAGCTTCCACCCACCACTGGACAGTGTATATTCTGATTACCTTTTCCTAAAATCCACCTTCTCTTCTATATCACCACTCCCCTTATCCCATTCCCTTCTATTTTTCTATAGGGTAAGATAGATTTCTCTCCTCCTATATATCTTATTTCCTTGTAGCATGTATAATTTTTAACATTCATTTTTAGTTTGAGTTCCACACTCTCTCCTTCCCCATTTCGCATTCACTTTCATTGAGAGGCGAGCAATTCAATATAGGTTATTCATGTGTAGTCATGCAAAACACTTATATAGCAGTCTTGTTGTGAAAGACTCTATCTTCATCTATCCTGTCCCACCCTCCATTTATTCTATTCTCTCCTTTGACTTGTCTTTCTACAAGTGTTTGCTTCCAATTACCCCTTCTCTCAATCTGCCACCCTTCTATTTATTTTCTCCTTCTCATATTCCTTTGCCCCCTACTTCCCTGGAGGGTAGGGTAAAAATAGGGTAGGGTAAGATAAACGTCCATACCCAATTCAGTGTATATGTTATTCCCTCCTGAATCCAAATTCGATGAAAGTAAGACTTATTTATTCCCCTCATCTTCCCCTTCTTCCCCTACATTATAAAAGCTCTTGTTTGCCTATTTTATGTGAGATGATTTACTACATTCTACCTCTTCCTTTCTCTTTCGCAAAATCCTTTTTGAGCTATTCCACATCCTGAGACCAATTCTTATTTTTCTTAGAGGCTTTTGATGTAGGAGCTTTGATTTTGTTGTCGTCTTCTGTTTTTATGTTTTCATCTTCTCATTCCCCTATTATTTTGTACCCAGGCTACTATAATCCATCACTCTTTCTCCTTTCCTTTTTTTCTCTTCCTTCCTTCCTTCTTTCTTACATCTTTCCTTCCTCCCTTTCTTTCTGTAGTCTGTCTTCCTCCACCTACCATGAATAACTAGGTGTTGTCTATCTTTCTCCTGTTTACAAAGTAAAATGACTCATTCACAAAATCCAGGCTTTCTTCAAATGTAGCCCAACATACCTTTCCGGACATAGATCTTGATACTTCAAAATGTTGAATGGGTAGAAGTTCTGGGAAAATACATGACATCTTATTACAAGGAAGAGCTTTCTAAATAAATTCTACTCCTGACAGTCTGTTTCACTCATTGTTGAAATTTACTTTGTGGCTTTCCCATTTCTACTTTTGTTTATGTTATTTTCCACATTTAGAAAATTCTTCCCCTTCATCTAAATCATGTTCATTTATGTCTAATTCACTGACCATCCCACCAGTTTCTTTGTTTTTTTTCAAAAATCTGCACCACTTTCTTTCTATACCAATTGTTTGGCAAAAATCTCTTTCAAAGACTGTATTTTAATTAAATCTATAACTTCCACACTACCTTGCAGATAGAAGGTCAATCAGTCAGACAATAAATATTTATTAAATACATACTCTGTGTGAGACACTATGCCAAAGTATGGTGATACAATGGCAGATGAAACACAATCCTTACTCTCAGGTGGCTTAAAATACAACGACAAAGATAACAAGTGAAAAACTAAAAACAAGATATATAATACAGATTATGCATTATATATAATAAAAGATTAATTGAAGGTATTGGAAAACACTAGAATGAAGACTTCTTGTAGGATGTGGGGTTTTATCTGGGATTTAAAATAAGCCACAAAAGGCAGGAAGCATAAATGAGAAGGGAGAAAATTCCATGGGCACAACCAGCAAAAATGCTGGAATTTGGATATGAAGTGTATAATTTGAAGAATATCAAGGAGTCTAGTGTCCCTAGACCACAGAGTATATGGGGCTTGGGAGATGTAAAATATAAGAAGACTGGAAAGATGGATGGAGGCATATTATGAAGAAAATGAACGTGAAAAGACTTCTGCATTTGATCATTGAGTTGATTATTATTTACATTTATGTTTTTAAATTATGTTTATAGTATATAATATACAGTAATAATTTATTATTATGTGATGTCTAATACAATTTCATTATATAGTTTTATAGGATATAATTAAAAATACTATAATTATATACTTTATAATATATTTGTATGTTATATATTTATCATTTTTATGGATTATTTATTAAAGTGTAAAGGAGATTGGGTGTGACAGGAAGGCATGAACTTTAGGAAAATCACTTTGAAGGTTGAATGGATGATGAACTAGAGAAGAAAGGAATTATGATAGGAAAACCAACCAGCATGATGTAGTAATAATCCAGGAATTTTGTGATGTGGGTCTTTACAAGAGTATTGGCAGTGTCAAAGGATAGAAGAAGGATTATGTTATAGATCTTATGAAGACAAAATGGACAGGCCTTAACAGCAGGTTGAATGTGCTACAGGGTGCATGGGTGGGGAGAAGGGGAGAGACTGAGTAGTGGATGCTGATATTTAAGTTGCAAACCTGAGTGACTAGAATGATGATGATGCCTGGATATCAAGAGAAAAATTATGAAGAACCAAGGATTTTGGGAAAAAATCATTAGTTCAGTTTAGGACATGTTGAATTTAAGATGTCTATGGTATATTCATTTTGAGAAAACTGAAAGTCAGTTGGAGATTCAAGACTTCATGTTCGTAGAGAGATAAGGGCTGAAAAGGTAGATTTAGGAGTCATCAGCATAGATGATTATAAGTGATAGTAAATGGTAATAGTTGCTTAATAAATGGTCCTTGGATGACTGAACATATACACAAATGCTTACCATTAGCTAGAACAGTGCACCTAAATTTTTCATTATTATTTATTTTCATTTGTATTTTTCTCCCTAATTACATTTCAATATAGTTTAATATTTATTTAAGAGATTGTGTTTTCTGGGAAGCCGGGTTTTGATCTGATCACTTCCTTATATGTAATATATAGCAAAATTCCTTAACTACATCAGTCACTCAATCAGTATTTACTGCTATAATCTAATAACTGTGAATTGAAAAAAAATATTTTCGACACTAACTAGATGGAATGAGAGAAAAACTAAAGGACATTGAAAGCCTAAGGTGTTTCAATGAACAAGTGATAGGTGTTTAATAATATGTAGAGATATTTCTTATAGGTGATGAACGGAGACTAATGACACCTTGTTCGCAACGCAGTGAGATGTGGTGAGATTTAGAATAGCAAAAGGAAAATAACATCCATTTGTCAATTTTTCTCTTAAATTTTACACTCTCTGAAATCAAAGGATTGTCATGATTTTATTTAGAGATATTAGAACTATATGAACAAGTAAAATATTAAAAAAGAAACCAAAATACTAAATTAATATTCCAATTTGAACATTTTTCATGCTTGTGGTGTTTCCTTCAGAGAAGTAAATAAATATGTCTTATATAAATTGAATTTTGATCTGTCATACTGTCTTATTCAGGTAAAGAATAAATTAAGCTTTTTATTTTTATGTATACTGCTTTGATCAATGGATTGAAGATATTCTAATACATATATTTTTCTTTTTTAACTTATTAATTAAAAGGTATTGAAGACACTATATATTATGTATAATTACTAAATTATACTTCAAAGTTAGATGTAAATAATATTATTTATGATTAAAAGGTCATACTCAAGGGGAATACGTTAATGCTGCAGGTTTTTCAACTAGATGGAGCCAAAGGCATTATCTATTTCAACCTACTCACTTTTTTATCTGAGGAAACTGAGGCCCAGAGGGGTGAAGTGATATGACCGCAGTTAACACGTAACAAAAATTTCCACATTGAAAGAGTGCTGACTTTGAAGCTGGAGAAACTGGGTTCAAATTTTGATATAGCTGTCACTCCTTAGGGGACCTTCATTATTTTTCTTTATCTTTGGACTTTGGTTTCCTTAACTGTAAAATGAAGAAATTGAACTAGATAATCTGCAAGATCTGTATACTGTAGCATTTTTACCACAATTTAAATCCAGGTTTAAATTTAAACCCACTGGGTTGCAATTTGACCAGAATCAATTGAATCTGTCGATATTAATTAGATGAGATGAGCTATTGTCATATCTTACATCTAAAACAAGTTAGATACTTTATTATGGTCTAATTATTCCTGACTTACTCGGATTTCTACCTTTAAAAACTATGAAATATAAGAGCATGTTCTTTATGGACTATGAAAAGTCATTTCCAGTTGTTCCAGGAAAATAAAAAATATATGCAGTAACTCATATATGAAAATGAAGAATGATATGTAATTATTATTTGTAACACTTAGAATTAATTCATCACAATAATAAAATCTATCAAGAAATTACTGACTAAACAATTCCTGAGTTCAAAATTTAAGGACTTTGTGTGTAATCTGATGTCCTGCCACAATCATTCATTTCAAGGGAGGCACTTCTGACATTATGCCATCTCCTCTCCTAAGGTAGTAAAATTAATTATGGAGATGTGCAGATTGCTGATCCATTGGATGATATGTTGCCACCTAACCTGCAAAGCTTCCCTGTTCTTTTGTTGCCTGGGGGAGATTTGGTTGATTCATCACCTCTTTCACTCAGAGGGCCAATCATTTTAAATGACTTTATTGACCCATGGCTCTGTTCAGCATCATATGCTTCAGTGAACCAAGCAATAAACATCTGCTAAATACAGACGAGTACCATCATGGAAAATTCAAGGACTGGATGAGCATGCAGCCTGTTATCATGCATTAGCACCCTATCCAAGTTTTCTGAATTACCCTTCACTGATGTTATTTTTTAACGTTCCTTTCCTCAATTTTCCTTTAATACTACACAGACTGTTTCTTTTAACGTCTTAAAAGAAATTTAAAGACACTTAGGAGGGAAAAAGTTTTAGGGACAGCACTTTGAAAAGACAATGGTAATTATCTTCGGAATAGAATGACTTTCAAAAGAATTCAGCTTGAATCAATGTAATTAAATTGAAGTCAAGAGATATTTGTTTAAGTGCTTGTTGTACATAAAGAAGGATTGAATGGTAGTGCTGGAGAAACAATGACAAAAATACAAGAGTAATACATACAATAGTGAAACAACATTGCATAGTGAGGAGAGATTTATTAAAACTCCCGAGTGGGAAGACGGAAACCAACATATATAAAGCACCTACTGTATGCCAAGCACTGTGCTAAGTACTTTGTAAGTTCTTTGAGTGTGTGTGCATGTTTGTGTGTGGTGTGCGTGTGTGTGTATGTTGGTGTGTGTGTGTGTGTGTGTGTGTGTGTGTGTGTGTGTGTAAAATTTTACCCTTAAAATAACCACATGAGTTAGGTGCTTTTACGGTCCTCATTTCGCAGTTGAGGAAACTCAGGCAGACATAGGTTAAATGACTTCCCAAGTCACATAGCTAGTAAGTGTTCGTGAAAATGAATATGATAACTACCTTCATTTGCTTGACCTCTCCAATTACACAGGTTACCAACCAAGGGGAGCTATGTGAGACTGACATGACCAATCAGGATACAGAATATCTTGACAAACCAATAATTCTTTGTGGTGACCAAGAGTAAACTCAGTTTAAAGTGCAGAATCACTCACACTGAAACTAACCTTGCTCAAAGTATCTTCTAGCTTTAGACCCTTGAATATATTTTATCTTGTTATCTGTATTGGAGCCTTGGACTTTCTGCTTTATCTTTCTTATGTTGTACCAAGAAGTCAGTTCCAGTTCCTGGAACTCTCTGTCTGTAACACAACCGGTTCCTCCCTGGATCAGCCCATTTCCTGCCTCTCTTTCTCATTTCCTGTCTTCCTTTGTTAGAAAAGTATATAAACTACTTTCTCCTTTCCTCAAACTGAGTTATTAGAGAATGAAGCTGCCTGATCCCCATGATCGTATTTGTACCTGTTTAAGAAAGATGACTCTTGACATTCATAGGTAGTTCTCCCTCTTGTTTTCTTCCTATGTGAAAAGAGAGACTTGGGTCCACAGAGGACTGGCCTGTCTATACTCCATTTTTCTTCCCTTTGGGAAAGGGGGATCCAGGTTCCCATAGGGTTCATGCCACAGTGTACATATGTGAGGTTGGAATTAAACTTGGGTCTTCCTGACTCCAGGCCCAGAGGTCTATCCAATGGGCCACCTAGCTAATTTAGTCTTGTATTGAATACAGAAGGAAAAGAATTCATAACATGTTTGTGTTTTGAAATTTTGTGATGCTTGTAAACTTTGCATGTGAAAGAAAAACTAAAACAAGAAATAAATGGATTATAAATTATTGAAATTATGTTGGAACAAACAGACCATTTTATCAAACAATAGCACAGGCAAACAATAGGTACTTGCTTCTAGATTTGTTGCCTGTAACAAAAATGGTTTAACCTCTGGATAGAGATTATGAAATAGTTAAGAAATGATAACAATGGCGATTTCCACATTAATTCAACTGTTTTTTTCAAGAAAGACACCTTAAATAAATAACTGAATCACGAGGATTTGTTTGCACAAAGGGAGGTTTATGACAGTAATACAGGATGAATTGAAATCCACTAGAATCATAAACAAGTTAGCTCTGAAGGAGCTCATTTTACTGATCAAAGTGGATTATACAATGAAACATTTAAAAACTATACCATGCATGACAGTAGGTAACAAAAATTTAGCTCCAAGCTGTCTCCTAGGAAGATATGTACTAATGTCTAGAATTATTTATCAGAAGCTTAAAAAAAATCACAAAATAAGAAATCATGAATAACAACACCAAAAATATAGATCTCTAAATATCCTTGAAAACTTAAGGAATATCTTGTAGTATAATCAAATATTATTCTTAAACACTAAATTATTGCCCATAATTGCCTGGAAATAAGATACATTCACAAAAATAATAAGAAAATAAGAACCATATTGCTTTTTTGATAGCTGTTGCCATACAAAACCTTAACTCTAAATGTGAAATATGTACAGACACACATATTTTCCAAGAGTATTATACTGAAGCTGTTTGGATTTTTTTTTGACTATGAAAAATAAGACTAAATCTCTATACTTTCTTTTAAAATATATATATATATGTATATATATATATGTGTGTGTGTGTGTATGTGTGTGTGTGTGTCTGTGTATACATACATGTATGTGTATGTGTGTGTATTTAGCATTCTCTTTTATATTTTGAATTCCACAGTCTCTATCGGCCTTCGTAAGTCCATCAATTAGATAAGAAATGTTGTCAATTACATATGCAAAGGCATGAAGTACATATATCTATATTAGTCACATTGGAAAAAAATACTTTGCACTCAGAGTTCATCATTTCTTTTTCTGGATGTAGATAGCATTTTTAATCTTGAATCCTTTAGAATTCTCTTAAATTACTGCATTGGTCAGATTAGCTAAGTCTTTCATAATTTATCATGATTACAACATTGTTATTTCTCTTCAAATTTCTTCTGGATTTGCTCAATGCAATTTTTACAAGTTCATATATCATTTTAAATTTCTTACAAGCCGTCCTGCTCATTATCTCCTATAATACAATAATCTTCCATCACAATCATATACCATAGCTTCTTCAGCAATTCTCCAAGTGATGGGTATCCCTTCAATTTCTAATCCTTTGTCACTACAAATAAGCTGCTAATGAACTTTCTATGTTCAAATCTGACCTCTGACACTTACTACCCTTGTGACCTTGGGCAAGTCACTTAACTCTGTTTGCCTCAGTTAGTTGTTTGTAAAACGACCTCTAGAAGGAAATGTGGAACCACTCTAGTATCTTTACCAAGAAAACCCCAAAGGGGGTCATGAGTGAGACATGGCTGAAATGCCTCCCACCAACAAAAAAGAATATTTTTGTATGTATAGGGACATTTCCTTTCTTTCCGGATACAGACCTAGGTTTGGCTAGGTCAAATGTATAAACAGTTTGAGACAGTGTTTCATATTGTTCTACAAAGTAGTTAGACCAGTTCAGAACTTTACCAACAATGCATTAGTATCCCTATTTCACCATATCTCTTCTACCACTCTTTAATTTCCTTTTCTCTCAACGTAGCCAATCTGATAGGTATGAGGTGGTACCTCAGAATTGTTTTAATTTGTATTTCTCTAATAAAAAATAATTTAAAGGTTTTTTTCATATGAATATTGATACCTCTGGCTTTTTTTCTCCTGAAAATTGTATGCATTGAACATTTATCATTTGGGTAATGGATCAATATTTTAAAGTTAAATTTAGCTCAGTTCCCTATATATTTGATAAAAAAAGTCATTTGTAATAGAAATTTGAGGTACTTTTTCCTGTTTCTACATTTCTTCTAATTTTACTACATTGGTTATGTTTGTACAAAAATATTTAAATTTAATGTTATTAAAATTATCCATTTGTCTTCCCATTAGCCTCCCTCTCTCCTTAGGTCATAAAATCTATCTTTATCCACATATCTGACAGGTAAACTTTTCCATACTTCCATAATTTTCTGATAATATCACTCTTTAAGTTTAAACCATGTACCCATTTTTTTTTTTACCTTCTTTTGGCATATGTTATGAGATATTGGTCTATGGCTAGTTTCTGCCAGACTGCTTTCCTACCAATTTTTGTCTTAAGATTGGGTGTTTGGCTCTAAAGCTTATGTCATCTGCTTTACCAAACACTAGGTTACCAGTCATTTATTACTGTGTACCTCATCTATTCCACTAATTCATCACTTTATTTCTTGGGACCTGACAGTTTTTATGATTTGAAATAGAGTTTGAAATTGGGTACGGGCAAGCTTTCTTCCTTCCTCTTTCCATTGATTCCCTTGATTTTGTTCTTTTGGGTTTTTTTACATAATTTTGGATATTTTGATTGGTATGACAATGAATAAGTAAATTAAAATACATACAATTGTCATTTTATTATATTGGCTCAGCCTATCATGAGAAATTAATATTATTTCATCTTTTTAAATCTTTATTTATTTTTCTGAAAAAGCATTTTGTGATTATGTCCATATCATCTAAGAGTTTGTCTTGGCAGGTAGAATCCAACATTTTTTATATCATTTGCAATTATTTTAAATGGAATTTCTCTTCCTATCTTTTGCTCTGCATTTTGTTAGTAGTATATAGAAATACTCATGGTTGATGTGGGTTTATTTTGTATACTTCAACTTTGCTGAAGTTAATAAATATTAAAACTACTTTATGTTGTTTTTCTAGGGTGCTCTAAATACACAATCATACCTTCTGCAAAGAGTGATAGTTTTGTTTACTCATTACTCCATCTTATTCCTTCAATTTATTTTTCTTTAATTCTTGTTATATCTATCATTTTTTAGTATAGTATTGAATAATAGGGTGATACTAGACATTTTTGCTTTGCTCCTGATCATTCTAAGTATCCTCCAAAAATATCCCCATTGCAGATTTTGCTTGCTCTTTGTTTTATATAGATACTACTTTTCATTTTAAGAAAGGTTTTATTGATTCCTATGCTTTCTAGTCTTTTTCATAGGAATTAACGGTTTATTTTGTCAAAAGATTTTTTCCGTAGCTATTGATTTAATCTTATAACATTTGTTGATTGAACATTTTCACTAATATTGAACCAGAGTAACATTTCTTGCAAAAATCACACCCAGTCATGATATATGGTCCTTGTGACAAATTACTGTTTCCTTGCTAGTATCTATTTGAAAATATTACACCAATATTCACTAGGGAAATTGTTCTCTACTTTTCTTTCTCAGTTTTTTGTCTCACTGGTTCTTGTATCAAAAACCTATTCGGGTCCTAAAAGTAATTTGGTAGGACTCTTTCTTTACTCATTGTTTTCAAATAGTTTATATAATATCAGAATTAATTATGCTTTAAATGTTTGGTAGAATTCACTTGTAGATCCATTGTTCCTGAGGATCATGTCTTAGGGAGCTTATTTATGATTTGGTAAATTTTTTTTTCTAAAACTAGATTATTTAAATGTTTCTTTTTTTTGTTAAACTGGGCAGTTTATATTATTGTAAATATTTATTACAATGATTTGCTGGTATGAAATATATCATCATAATTATGATACTAAATCAAATATTGTAAATTTTATTTCACATACTCTTATTATATTGTAAAAGTAGTTATTTTATTTGACTGTTTAAGTTCAAGATCAAGTTTAAGCAAACATTATATAGCAGGATAATGACATGCATTCATATCATTTCTATCTGAATTCCATTAGTAAACTGAGAAATAACTATGATAATATTTTTGTTGCAGCACAGAGAGTGGATACTTTATCCATCTTTGCAATAGACTTACAGCCTAATAAAAATTAAAATGATGTCAAAGGAACATGAAAAGTATTCCTACATCCAAAAATATTTATAGCAGATCTTTTTTGCATTGGCAAAGAATAGGAAACTTGGTGGTAGGGTGGCCATCAATGGGGAAATGACTAAGTTATTGTATTTT
>JAQQSK010013237.1:0-11562 GCA_028658325.1 Potorous gilbertii
TTTTAAGGTGTTAATTTCTTCAGTATTTTGAGGGGTCTCCTCTAGCAAATTGCTGACTTGCCTTTCATGGTTTTCTTGTGTTGTTCTCATTTTTCTTCCTAATTTTTCCTCCATGTCTCTTACTTGATTTTCAAAATCCTTTTTGATTTCTTTCTTCCATGGCCTGAGACTTCTGCATTTCAGAGGTTTTGGATGCAGAAGTCTTGACTTTCAGGTCTTCTTCTGAAGACCCAAATTGTTCTTCCTCATCTGAAAGGATGTAAGAAAGTACCTGCTCACCAAGAAAGTAAACTTCAGTTGTCTTATTCTTTTTTCCTTTTGGGGGGCATTTTCCCATCCAGTTACTTGACTTTTGAGTTATTTGTCAGGGCCAAGTTCAGGGCTGAGATTCAGATTATCTACTCAATTCCCCCAGGGGCTCTAGGTGGAGGGCTCCAAAAATGGAAGGTGCAGCTGCAGTGGCTGCTGCTGGGGTCCAGATGGTGCTCCCCTCTCCTGGTGACTGAGCCCTCTCACTGTCACTTTGAAGCTATCTGTGGCATTTTTGGATGGAGCAATCTGGGAACTGCTGCTGCTAATGGCTCCCTGAATTCTGTTCAGAATCCTGTCCCTGACACATCAAGCTGCACTCTGTGCTTCCTGGGCTGCACTGCGTGCTGGTTTTTCTTTCTTTTTTAAATTGCAGGCTAAATGCATTCTTCTCTCTTTTTTCTATTTCAGTATGCATTATGAGATTTAAATTTTTCCATAAGGACTAATTTTCTTACATCTCATAAATTCTGACACACTATCTCACTTGTTCTCTTTAATTACTTTTGTTGGTTCTATAGTTTTACTTTAGCCCACTCATGATTTAGAGTATACATTAGAGCTAAAGAACTAGAACTTCAAGGGACTTATTGAAGTAATCAAGTCAAACCCTCCCATTTCGCAGTTGAAGAAACTGAGGCCCAGAAAGGTTGTGATTTGCTCAGGATAACACAGCTATTATCTGAGGCAAAATCAGAATCCAGGTCTTCCTGATTCTAGGTCAAGCACTCTGTTAAGTAAACCTACATTTTATGTCCATCTCTTTTTTACTGGCTACAATGCATAAGGCATTGTCATAAGAATTGTCAAGTAATATACACAAAGGGTTTTGCAAATTTTAAAGAAATATATGCATTTTAGGTATTATTGTATGTAAAGGATGTGTTTAATATTTCTGTCTCTTTGCATTTTATGTTATGTATAGCCTACTTGATCAAATTTTATATGACTCTGAAATATAATTATACTCTTTAAGACTACCATTCAAATTCACCATAGATCTACAAATTTCCATTTTTACAATATTCTGCCCAAATTTCTTGTTATATATTTGTCTGTCATAAAATTCTGTTCAAATGTTCAAATCTCCTAACATTATAAATTGTCTAGATCTTTTAACATTTCACTTTGTTTTTCTTCTAAGTACTTAAAGTAATTACTATGTCATAGGGGGTGTGTGTGTATGTGTGTGTGTGTATGTGTCCATGCATGCACACACACATATATATAATGCATACTGATTTATTATCAATATGGTACCATTAAGTATGATGTAGTTTTTGTTCGTCTGTCTTGATATTATCAATTATAACTATTGCCTTTTCTGAAACCATGATTGCAACTACTGCTTTTAGAGATTCAGCTGAAGTATAATAATTTTATTCTATGCCCTCACCATAAATCTATATATAGTTTAGTATATTTATTGTGTGCAGCTAATTGTTTTTCTAATGGGGTCTAAAACTCTTTCCCACTCTATGGGCAAGTTTTGTCCATTAACATTCATAGTTATAACAATTAAGTGCTTTTCCTTTTATCAAATCATTTAATGCTATTTTTAAACATCAAAAAAGTTTTATATAGTTTGTTTTGCTTGCAACAACTCATTCCTTGTCTTTACCCTAACACTCAGAGTGTCTCTTACCTTCTCAATTCTATTTTTACTGATATAAGAGAATGAAAAATAAAACAACAATAATAAAAACATAACACCTTTAATCTTTTCCTTGCAGAGCATATTTAAGTTTTTGTGTATTTGTTTAACTTAAGTTTCTTTTGTTTAGCAAATTTTCACATCAAATGTATTACCCAATATTGATCATTTTTAGGAAGACTGACTGAAAATTTGTGACCTTGAAGAAAATAAACATATTTTCTCATGATAGAATATACTCAGCTTAGAAGGATATGATATTTGGAGGTAAAAATTGGTTTCCTTACTTTTTGTTATGGTATTTCATAGTCCAGTCTCGTCTTTTATTTCATATAATTGATGAGTAATTCCATGCAATTCAAATTGGTGTTTTTTGATATGTGAATTTTTCCCTCTTGGCTGCTTTCAAAATTCTCTCTTTGATACTAAATCTCTGTGAAAGGCAAATAAGAAGGCAACTGTTCCAAAGAGCAACATTGCCATACAGGAATGGTAACCATTCCAGGAAGAAAAACAGATGTCAGTGGGAAACAGCATAATGGACCATTCCTGTCTCCCTGGCCCCAGTTCCACAAATAGGCTAGTAGCCTGTATGCATAACAAGCTGTGCCTTCTGATATAAGTTCCTAAGTCATTCAGGGACCAAACTTATATTGAGTATTAGACAAAGAGCTGGCATGGCACTATCTCTTACCTATAGAGCAAGGTAGTTGGGATAGTCTAGATGACTAAAATTAGGGTATTTTTTTGAACTTCCTAAAAAGGATGAAGAACGAGGGTCAAGGATTCAGTAAATTTACTTCCAACTGTGCAAGAAAAAGCATGTAGAGGGGTGCGATGCCCAGCTTTTAGGTCAATGAAGCTTTAGTGTACATTCCTCTTGGGAGCTAGGACCAGTTTTCACCAGCTCACATGATAGAATTTAGTGATTGCATCTCTGGTTGAGTTAAACTTAGGTTTCCCTTCTAATGGTGTGTTATGGATCCCTCAGTCTATGCTTCATTGTTTCCAATATTTCCAAGTAACTTTCCTAGCATTATTTCCTCAAAAGTAGTATTCTGATTTTTCTTACTTGACAGTTTGTTTTGTTTTGTTTTATTCTTTGTGGAGAGGCCAGTGATTCTTGGATTATTTCACTATCTTTGGATTCCATTACTTTAACTTGTAGAGATCACAAATATTCTTCCAGTTCTGATTTTTTTTATTTAGAGTCAACATGATATAGGGGAAAGAATACTGGATTTGGAGTGAGAAGACCTTAGTATGAATATTAGTTTGACCCTTTACAATCTGTGTGACCTTGGATAAGTCACTTACTCTCCATGGGTTTCCATTTTATTATCTGTAAAATTAAACTAACAAATTATTTCTAAGGTCCCTTCCAGATCTAAGCCCCCTTGGAAATGGCAGCAGTACTCTATGAAGGTAAAATGAGGGGAGGGAGGTTGAAATCATTCCTTCTAATGTAAGAAGTGTCCTTTATAGGATAGGGTCCATTTGAGTTTAGTTTTAGGAAATAAATTCATATCTTTGGATGAATTTAAATGCTTTCTTTGATCATAAAGTTAAAATTTTGCTCTCCAGTACATTTCCCTTAGGAAGCAGAAAATTTAGCACCAAATTCAGGGTTCAAATGTAGTGAACTGGTAGCATAGGAAAATTGATAGCATAATGTCTATCTGCTTTTTTAAAAATAATCCGTATTAATCTCTGACCTATCTTACACTATGTTTAATTTTTAAGTCACCTCAGTTTGGTAAGGAAAGATAAACTAAACCTGAAATACAAAGTTAACTTAGATAGAATGAAGGAGACTCCAAAAGTCATTCCTTAAAGGATAAATGATCAAAGGTGAACAAACATGTGAACAAAGAATTGTACATTGATCAAATCACTAATAATAAGAGAAATGCAAATCAAAACCAAGGTTTTGTCTCACCACCAGTAAATCTTAAAAGATAACAAAAGAGAAAAATGTTCATTATTGGAGGGGCTGAAGAAAGATGGGTACACCATCACATACTGCTGAGAGAACTGTGAACTGGTTTAAAAATTCTTCAAAGAATTTTAGAATTATACTAAGGATATTACTAAAATGTCCATGCCCTTTCACCCCAAAATCTCACTATTGGTCATACATCCCAAAGGAGGTTAAAGAGAGAAAAAAGGTCCAAAATACGCAGAGCAATCCTTTTGATCATAGTAAAGAGACAGAAACAAAGTGGATATTCATTGATTGAGAAAGGACTGAAATAACTGTAGTATATAAATGTAATAGAATGGCATGTTATTCTTGCTGATGTTTGTCCTTCATTCCCAAAGAAGATCAGTGACATCAGGAAGGTGATGCCATGACGTGCAAGTGAATTGTATTTAAATAGGGAGGGCTGTGCAAAGTCACCAGCTTCACTCTCCTGTGGAGCCATCTGGTCTCATGGAAAGATATAGATGAGGACAACTGGAGATGGCTCCAGATACAGTGGAAGACTTTGACCTTTTTAAGCTAAGGTTTTTAACCGGTCTTGTTCAGTGATTAAGGCTAAATAAGAAAGAGGTAGAAAATTGCTTCTTTACCTAATTAAAAAACATCAGTCTAGTAGGGGAAGACCCTTAGGGTGTCTGGCCAAAACAGAAATAACTGCTATTTACATTTACTCTGAGCCAAGCAGGGCCCAAACAATGACCAAGTAGGTCTTGATCTAGGATGCCTGGTCCTCTACAAGAACTATGGACAAAGAACAACCTCTGTGAGCAGAAAAGAAGTTGCCATAGTGAAAACATATTTAATAGGAATGTATGTATAGAACCTATATAAAATTGCATGCCGTCTCAGGAAGGGAGGGGAAAAAAATTATCTAAGTTATATGGTAATGATGGTAGAACACTGAAAATAAATGAAATTAATGTAAAAATAAAAGAAAGAAAAGAAGTTGCCCCACTGAAGATCCAACTAGAACTGGTCAGTTGGTCAATGCAGACCAACCCCTTCCCTTCCTTTCCACATAAGATATCATATCCTTACCTGGGGCAGCTAGGTGGTGCAGTAGATAGAGCACCAGTGAAGGAGTCAGGAGAACCTGAGTTCAAATCTCACCTCAGACACTTGACACTCACTAGCTGTGTGACCTTGGGCAAGTCACTTAACCCCAACGAACAAAGACAATATCCCTCTCAAGGTGCTGACAACCTAATGGGCAGAGACTTTACACAAAAAGAGGCAGAAAACAGAGAGGGAGACAGTGGGGGCATCTTGTTGCATGGAGTTGAAACAAGAAAAAACAGCAGATGCAGAGTGGAGGAAACCTTCCTCTATAAAAGAGAAAGCATTGGGAAGAGCTTGTACTCCAACCTACAATCAGAGGCTGAGTTAGCTCTCTGGTGATATTGGAGGTTATGACTTTAAACTGGGAGGGACATCTTGTTTGTAGAATTGAAACCAGGCAGAGCAGCAGATATAAAGAGGAGTCTCAGAAAAAAAGCTAAGACAATGTACTTCATTCCTTTTTTTGAAAGGGTCTAGGTACAATTGGGGAGGTGCAAGGACTATGGGTGAGGAATCTTGCTTGTTCAGTCAGGCTCAAGTGACATGTTTATTAGTTATTTGAACTGTGTTTTGTTTACTTTCATTATTTATAAGGGGTGAGTTCACTGGGTAAGTGAGGGGAGAGGAGAATATGTTTGAAAATTAAGTTGATATAAAAAAAGATATTATCTATCTATATTTTAAATAGTGGTGCTTTAGGAGCATAGTAGAGAGGAAAATGGCTCTGGATTTGGAATCACGGAACCTGGGTAAGAATATCAGTGAGAATATCACTGTTTGGGCAAGTCATTTTGCCTCTCTTGGCCTCAGTTTACCAGTATGAACACACTGCAAATGAAGAATTGTAGAGAAATGTGCAAAGGATGGCACTAGAAAGATGTACAACTTGGGGAGAAAAAAGATCAGCTGTCTGGTCATATAGCAAAAGCAAAAGGTAACCAATGGATGACTCATTACATAAATATGTTGCCAAGAGCTAGATGAAGCCTCCTATTATGGTAGGAGAACCCCAAAAGAATTTACAAGCAGACACACCCAAGGGTCACATAAGATGGCTAGGCATGGATGGGGGGTGATCTGCATCCCTGCAATACTCACATCAATGAGATCACAGATCTACTGTAGCATCAAAGTTACAAGGAGTCATAGCACAGCATCGTAACATTTAGCTCTAGAATGGACCTCAAAGGTCATCTCAACCAATCTCTTCATTTTACAAATGAGGAAACTGAGACTCAAGGAAGTCAAGAGACAGTGCCAAAATTGCACAGATGAGAACTGAACTCTGCCTTTCCAGTTTCCAAAGAAAAGTGAGTAATGAATAATGTTATTGCAATTCATAATTACTCATCTACTTATAAAAAGTGCATCTCCAGGTATTATTCTTTCAGGGTGCAACAGAGAACAGTTTCATAGGAACACATAACACTGAACTAATGTTCAATCTACTGATTGAATAAACATTCATTTAAGTGCCTATTATATTTCAGATACCATTTAGGGTGCTGGGGGGTAAACTGACTAAACAAAACCTTTTTTTGTCCTCAAGGACTTTATATCCTACGGGGGAGACAACACGAATACAGAAAATTAATGCAAATTCATGTAAAATAATTTCTGGGACGAGGGAACTGGCAACTGGGAGATTAGGATAGACTTCCTGTAGAAAGTGATATCTGAATTGAGCTTTGAATTAAGAAGTTAGGGACTCTGAGAAGCAGAGGTGAAAAGAGAGTAAATTGCTGGCATAGGGGCAACTTGTGCAAAGACATGGGGATATACGTTGGAATGTTGCATACTGGGAAGGGAAGCAAACTTCACTGGATTGTAGAGTTAGAGAAGGAGAGTCGTGTGATAAACAAGAAATAACAACAATATTATACAAATATAAATAAGTGTAATATTATAATAAACCACTAAAATCTGATGGGAAGAACCTTAAAAAACAAATAGTCATGCCATGTCACACCCCTACTCAATAGGTCAGTCTGCTTACTAATAGTCAACAACATCATTGCACTGGTAGTATGGTAACCTCTAGAGGTGTACAACGTGTGCATGGGGAGGAAGGGAAAATGATATTTTCTTGCCAGTTTGTTATGATATTGAACTAAACGTCCACATTTCTGAATTACTGTGTCCTCTGACCAGCAAGTAAAAGTAAACACCTTGGTGAACCTATTGATGAGCGGATGCTTGAGTGGATGCTTGAGTGCATGCTGACCCACAAGGTATCTAGAACTTGGGGTAGATTTTCATAATGCCTAACGGCAGAGACTAACCGTTCTATTTACTCTTGATCTTTCTATTCAGCACACAGCAGAGGTTGAATAGATAACTGGTGGTATTCTTTGGCACTTTCTTTCGTATAATCCTTTAGTAGCTATTGTCTCAATTTCTCTATATTTCTCTATATCTCTAGATCATAATTTTCCTTTATTAGAGTCAGCTATTTCTAGTTGAAGTGATCCACTTAGTAGCTTCAGTTTTCTAGTTTTAACTAATGGGTTTTCATAAGGTTTTTGAGAGAAAGTACAGAGGCCCTTATTTCTTTAGCAGCACCCCTTGTAGTCTAGATCAGTTGTGTTAAATAGAAGTGGAAAAAATGCCCAAAAACTTTGGGCTCCATACTGATTTAGAAAACCTCATCTGTTCTATCATATTTTTATTTATTTTGTTAAATATTTCCAAGTTACATTTTATCCTGGTTCACTTGGGGTAGAGAGATTGGGGGAATATGCCATACATTTGACACTTCTGGTCTAGAACAACATTCTTCCCTCAGCTAGTTTTTGCCTGATTTTATTCTTTTAAGTGTAAGGGGAAAATGCTCTAAAGAAATAGTTCATTATTTTAGTTCTCTCAGTAACACCATAGGACTAGGAAAGCACAAAGCTGGGCTCTGTGTCCATTACTTAGATTATGTGACCTTGGACTTGTTTTGTAATACTGTGTCTAAGAAATGGAGATTCGCTATAACAGAACAGAATTTAGTTAAATCCTATTTAATTATGTTCTAATTAAAAGAAGGATCTAGAGGACCAGAAAATAAATGTTTTTAAATTCCAAATAACAGAATAAAAAGTATATTAATGTAATTTGCAGGTAGCAAGTTTAGCTGTACTAACTGGCCTTCTTAGCCCATGGCCTAATGTTAAAGTTCTCATTAATAAGCCTCTCAATTACCTTAGCCTTTCTGTAAAAAGCAAAGACGTTAAATACAAATTTCAAACACTAAAAACTATTAATAGATGCTAGGTTAACCCTACGAAAGCCCACTTAAATTTCTGCTCCTAAATATCCCATGACTAGCTATCTTATTTTTTTTTAGGTTCTGCTTATGTATCCATAATTGACTATTTTGCTTTTTCCAAATTGTTTTCTCTATTTAAAAAAATCAGAGATGGTCTACTGGAAAACATTTTTTAAAATACTTAAGCTTATAGTATGGTATAATGAAAAGAATATTGTATTTAGAGTCAGAAGACCCAAGTTCAAATCCTCCATCTACTCTTTACTACCTGTGTGACCTTGGCAGTTAGGTGTATAGAGGGCTGGCCCTGGAGTCAGAAAAAACTAGATTCAAATCCAGCACCAGATACTAGCTGTGTGACTCTGGTCAATTCACTTAATTTCTAACTGCCTCAGTTTCCTCAACTGTAAAATGGGAAGCATAATAGCTCCTATATCTCAGAATTGTTGTAAGGATCAAATGAGAAATATACCTGTAGAGCTCTTAGCAGGGTGCATGCCTGTCACCTAGTAGGCGCTGTATAACTGTATATTATCCTCTTCCTTTCCTGCTTCCCTTGGGCAAGTCCCAATTTCTGTTTCCTTTTTTCTAAAATGAAGACGTTATGGGCCAAAAGACTAGGGAGGCATGAACTAACTGTTACAACCAAGTAAGCTGTGGCACAAATCTGGGGCAATCTGGGTGAACTTTGCCTCTGTGGTCTCTTTGAACAAAGAGAATATAAAAGGAGTTTTAGGAGACAGCTCCTGAGATTCCAAGAAGCTCCTTGTTGCTTGCCTTTAACCTTCCTGCCGGCAGCTTTTATCTGCCTTTGTGTTCCTGATCTGCTTTTAACCACCTTCAGAACTCCTTCCATTTGGGAATACTGGGATATTTTTTGTTCTGTTTTTAGTAAAAAGGACTCTGAAGAATTAGGCTCGGAGCTATCACTGGACCAGATGCATAAAATCATCACCATCACCGAGCGGTTTGACTTGAATGACTGCCCTTTCCAACTTTGTAACTGTGCCTTATAGTAGGATACGATCATATTTAATTTTCCCAGAACAGTGATATATCAAACAGTTCATGTATTCTTCCAATTAGGGCATCTAGATAGATCTAGATAGTATATTTTTCATGCCTTGTTGTGATTCCCTTCTATTTCTCAATATAATTTAAATTGACCAGTTACCAATTTTGTTTTTAAAATATTATTTATTTATAATTTTCAACTTTCACTTCCAAAAGATTTTGAGTTCCAAATTTTCTCCCTCTCCCTCCTCTCCCCACCCCAAGACAGCGTGCAATCTGATACGAGCCTCTATATATACATTCATATTAAACATATTTTCAAATAGTCATGTTGTAAAAAAGAATTAGAACCAATGAGAGGGACCATGAGAAAGAAGAAACAAAAACAACAACAACAAAAAACAATGAGCAAGTAATAAGCTTCAGTCTGCATTCAGGCTCCATGGCTCTTTTTCTGGATGTGGACAGCATTTGCCACCATGAATCTTTTGGAGTTGTCTTAGATGCTTGCATTGCTAAGGAGAAGTCAGCAGTTTTCTTGGCATAATGACCATCTAGCTGTTGGCATAAGCAAACGACTATTTATCATTATTTTAATCTGATGAATTCCATTTCATACAATCATTAGTCAATCCAGTTGTCCTTGTACCTTAACCCTCCATAAACTATTCTCCAGCCTCCCTGCAACCTATCTTCACTCCACTTGGCCCTGTTTTCTCAAGCTATCATTCCTGGTCTAGCTCTCTTTCTTTCAAAATTTTGAACCTTTAGTTTACTTTAGTTTACAGTTTGACTTTATAGTGTCCTTGAACCTCAAATACCTTGTCTCATTGTGCTTTACACAGATTCCAAAATATTTCTAAAGTTCAGGTCAGATCATGTCTTTCTTCTGCTCAAGAACCTTCCAGGGATCCCAGTTTTCTTTAGGATTCAAACTCCTCTTTTGGGAATGTTAAGCCCTTTGCAATATGACTCCAGCCACGATTTTGAGGCTTATTGCACTCATTCATTTTATGGTATAACCAGTGACCTAATTTCTCTTCTCAGTACAAGATATGGTAGAGCAACATCTGCATTCTCCATGCCATTCTCAACTCCTGACTCACAACTGCCCCACTATTAGGCAATCAGCTGCCAAGACTTGTCATTTGTACCTCCATTATATCTCCACTCACACAGCTGCCACTCATCACCTCATGCCTGCACTATTTTTTAATAAATTTATTTCTTTTGAGTTTTCAACATTCATTTCCACAAGATTTTGTGTTCAAAATTTTCTCCCCATCCCTCCCCTCCCCCACTCCAAAACACCATGCATTCTGACCATGCATTCTGATTACCCCTTTCCCCAAACTTCACCCCCTTTTATCACATACCTTCCTTTCCTTATCACCATCTTCTCTCTTTTCTTGTAGGACAAGATAGATTTCTATACCCCATTACCTGTATTTCTTATTTCCCAGTTGCAAGCAAAAACAATTCTCAACATTCATCCCTAAAACTTTGAGTTTCAACTTCTCTCCCTTCCCCCCTCCCCAACCCTCCCCCCTGAGAAGGCAAACAATTCAATATAGGCTATATATGTGCAGTTTTCAAAAGACTTCTATGATAGTCATGTTGTGAAAGACTAATTATATTTTCCTCCATCCTATCCTGCCCCTCATTTATTCTATTCTTTCTTCTGACCTTGTCCCTCCCCTACAGTGTTTATTTCTAATTACTCCCTCCTTCCGTAAGCCTGTCCTTCTACCATCTCCACTACACCCCATTTTCCCCTCCTCCCCTACTTTCCTGTAGTGTAAGATAGATTTTCATACCAAATTAGTATGCATATTATTCCCTCTTTAAGCCAAATTTGATGAGAGTAAGATTCACTTTTTCTCTCTCATATCTCCACTTTTTCCCTCCACTGGAAGTTTTTTCTTGCATCTTTTATGAGATAATTTGTCTCATTCCATTTCTCCCTTTCTCTTCCCAATATATTCCTCTCTCACCCCTTAATTTTATTTTTTTTAGATATCATTCCTTTCTATTCAACTCACCCTGTGCCATCTATGTGTGTGTGTGTGTGTGTGTGTGTGTGTGTGTGTGTGTGTGTAATCCCTCCTACTACAGGGATGTAGTAAATTGGGAAAAAAAATTTACAGCTAAGCTCGGGGATAAAGATCTAATTTCTAGAATATATAGAGAACTGACTCAAATATATAACCATACAAGTCATTCCCCAATTGATAAATGGTCGAAGGATATGAACAGGCAATTTTCAGGGGAAGAAATTAAAGATATCTA
>JAQQSK010013238.1:0-11562 GCA_028658325.1 Potorous gilbertii
AATGTGTGTAAAGCACTCTGTATAAACACTAGAGTGCTATATAAATGTCAGCTATCATCTGGATCAAGCCATACAACCCATGGAGCAGGATGGGCTGAGCATGTCTAAGAGCAAATATAACATAAAGGAATTCTGGAAAACAAGGTCAAGTAGTCCTGCCCATCCTTCTTTCTAGAGAGATTTTAATACCACATTCATGATTGCTTTTCTCTTGCTGAAGTGGATATGCATCTCTTCAGTGACAAATCAAAAAGGTAAAGGACACAAGTCATATTTTAGAAGTGAAGCTCCTATTTCTCCAGCAAAAATAACGACTAGATGTATTTATTCCCCAGGCAGTCTGCAGATGGTTAATGTTGAGATAACAATAACTGTAGAGGATGTAGTCTGAAGATACAGGTGTTTTAGTCAGAAAGGAAATTCAAGCTCGTTAATTTAGTTGAGCAGATGAGAATATTCTGAATTTTTTAGCTCATGCAGCTTTATGAAGGGTCAGGGGTTACTGAAAGAGAGAAATTATCTCTCTCTTGAAAGTTGGAATTTTCATATTCACTCATACGAAAAGGAATATCTAAATAAGATTTCATTAGAATGGTTGTAATGAGATGTAATATTTCTTTAACCACTATAGATAGGTCATGAAAGTTGGCAAGATACTAAAACTTTAAATCTGATCAAAATGATGACAACTTAACTGCAAAAAGTATTCTATTATCAATGCACACAGCAGAATGTGCAAATTAGTAAAGAGGGCTAAGTTTCACTCAGATTTGAGCAGATCATAAAAGACTATTGGTTTAGAGGACATCTGGTATAGAATACCTAACTGGGCAAATACAAGATCAGAGAAATTTCAGAACTGGAAGGGCCCTCAGAGGCCATCTTGTCCACATCAAAGAAGAACAAAGATTTCCTCTCCAACATCTCTGCCAAGTGGGCATCCAGCTTTTGCTTGAGTACCTCCAGAGTGGGCTTCTCTGGTGGGTTCATGAAAGCTCAATGGATGTGAGGTTTGGAGTCAGGGATAGAGGTCCCACCTTCTTTAGGTTACCTGCCCCTCAGTTTCAAGGTCTAGCAAGTTTCTAGACTCTCAATGGAAACCAATTAAATGTTGAATGAATAAACTCATTTCTTCAGGTTGACATTCACATACCATAAGGCTGCCTTAAAAGGTGAAAACAAGACAAGAAGGGAATAAGTATATTAAAGGAGAGCAAATAGCACAATTTCAAAAAGAAACTTCTAAAATGGAAAGATTTAGAAGTATCTGGGAGAATATTTCATGTTATTAACGAATATATGTGACTTATCTATAATGTATGCATGTAGATAGATAATATCACATTTTTATGACAAATTAGCTCTCCACCGATTTGCTTTTCTTCCTCTTCATCTTTCCTGAAAATCTGCTATGTCTGAGAAGGATTCCTAGGGCACCATCTAGTATATTGAAGCAGTAACTTTGTAGGTGAGAAATTAGCCACCAAATCAGGAAGTTAAAAGTTTCTAAAATTATATAAATGTCAGCATTTCCTGTGGTTTGCAAACAGTTTTAAGCCAATCTGTTTCTGTCCCCCACCCCAACTCATGGAAATTGGTTAAAATTTGCATGTAAGTTATGCCATCTATAATATGATCAAGTGGTACATACAGACAAGCAATCATAGTTTATTTTCACCAACACCCTGGGAGGTAGGTGCTATTATCTTCTCCATTTTGTAAATAAGGAAACTGAGTCATACAATGATTAAGTAACTTGCCCAGGGGCACATGGCTAGTAAATGTCTGGGTCTGGATTTGAACTCAGGTTTTCCTGACTCCTGGTCCAGCACTCCATCCACAGCACCACCTAGCTGCTGCTGATATTTTGGAACATTTCTAAAGACAAGTAAGTGGCCAAGATGATGAAAGGCCATGAAATGATTCCATATGAGAATGGGGTGAAGTACTTTGGGCTATTATTATTTATAGCTGTCTTGAGGTACTTGAACAGCTATCATTCAGAAGAGGGATGAGTCTTGTCCTGTTTGGCCCCAGAGGACTAATGAGTAAAAACTGCAAAAAAAGCAAAATTGATCTGATACAAAGGGGAATTTCCTCACGATGAAGACTGCCTATATGGACTGGGTTGCCCCATGAAGAATCAAGTCCATTCTCACTAGAGTCCTTTGGATGCAGGCCAGACGACCACTTGACAAATATCTTGTAGGAGTGACTTTCATTCAGGTACAGGGGAAGGATCCAGAATGAGAGAATCTCAGATTTGGAAGAGACCTTAGAGATTCTATAATTCTGGATCCCTCCCGAGTGAGACTAAACATCCTGCAGGCAAGGACTGTTTTCCTTTGTCTTCTTATCCACCCCGCTGCAAGGTACAAAGGCAAACATTTGATACAAAATGAATATTTGCTATCTCTTCCATTTCATAACCACTAATCTGTACTTATGGAATTCTAGTCGCTATAAGACACTCTACAACACAACAGGTACCCATAGTTTGTCCCATTGTTCCACAAGCTGTTCCAAGTGTTCATGTACTCAACATGTACATGAGCTCATGTACAAGACCTCATGTACTCAACACATTTCTCTGTTACTTCTCCTGACTGAACCATGGGACAAGTGCCAGGATTGGGATGCCCATTTGCTCAGAGTTCCATTACTTTTTGTAACATTGAGGACCCAGATTCTGCAAATGCCCAAAGCAGAAGAGGTTAACAACAGAGCTTTTAAATTAGTGGCCCAGTCTTCCTATAAAGAGCTGAAGCTTTAGATAGTCATACTTTTGCAAAAATCAGGATAATCACCAAAGTTATTATTTACCTGTTATATGCCTAAGAAATTGGATTTACCTAAGTAGCTGAATTTAACTGTGGAAGTATTACAGCTTAAACAACATCATCAGTAGATCTTAAAACAATGGATTAAGTATATGGATGACTCCATCTATGAACAAATGCTCAGAAGGTCAAAAAAGAAGTGAGATGTACAATACAACCTAGTAATGTAGATGGAAGCCTGGCACAGAAGTCAGACAGTAAGAGGATTCATCTGAGGAGCAGTGAGTAATCTAGTTTGACTGGAGTGGGAAGCAGAGTAGTGGGAGGTTAGCCTGGAAAGGTTGATTGGGGTCAGGTCATAGAGACATATTACCAGGCTAAAGAATATGGTCCTTATTGGGTAGGCAATAGGAGGGCACTGAAGTTGTTCACTGAGTGTGGGGCAGGGGGATGATCAAGGCTGTGCAATGACAGCCCAAGCTACAAAAGAAATTCTCAGGCAAATTTATAATGCTGACTTTTCTTTATTGAGAAACACAGAGAACATGTAAGCAATGGGTGACTTCCTTGAAGTTTTTCTGAAATGCTATTGATGACCCAAAGCAAATTCAGTGGCATTTTTCTTTTGCTAAACTGCTTATCCTAACTATACTTTCTTACAATTGCATGGAAGAGGAAGATGTTTCATTTCATTTTGCTTTTATTTAATATTCATCCTTTTTTTTTTTTAAAGAGGATTATCTTCTTTCTGGCACAACAGGAACAGCACTGCACACTGGGAAGTAAGTGACCAAGATGTAGGCTAGGTAATTATACTAAGGTGCATGTGTGACTCTTGGTAAGTCATACAACTTCTTTAAACCTCATTTTTTTCAACTTTAAAATGGAAGAGCTATTTGAATTCCATATCTCATAGGGATATTGGGAGGAAAATCATTTTGAAAGTGCAAAATATTATATAAATGTGAGTATTTCCTGTGGTTTGCAAGCAGTTTTAGTCAAACTCTTTGTGCTTCCCTCCCCATTGAAACTGTTTAAAATTGCATGTAACATATGACATATAAGTATATATGCATACACACTTATATGTATATACATATATACACAAACACACACACCCACACACATATATTTTATGACCAACTGGTATATAAAGACAGGCCAGCATAGTTCACCTTCTTAATTGGTATTCACACTAAAAACCCAACCCAGGGGAAATCCCATTAGTTATCTGGATTTGAAGCAAAATTAGCAAACCCAACAAAAGAGATTCAGTTAATAAACTCACCGAACTCAATAGTAACATGGCGTTGCGGGCGGGAGCAACAGCACAAACTTGGACGCTTAAAACAATGTCTCCCATGCCCTGTAATCCCCTTCCTTGATGTTTCCTCTTCTGACCAGTTCTGAATGGGTTGCCCTGAGTGTGATGGGCTCTTCCTCTTTTAAGTCTTCAAGCACAGGCTGGTATGCTATACTTCTTCAAGTGTGAGCTGGGCTAGATGCCTGATGAAGTCTCCTCCAAATCTGAAAATCTGTTACTCCATTCCCTATTCTTTTCTTTCTTTCTTCATCCCATACCCAAGCTTTACACCTATCAGTTATGCCAATGAACTACAGTTGACAGAAGTCTTGGCTAGAGAGAATGCTGGCCTTTCACCTGGTGCTGCTTTTTCACATGGCTCTGGAGTATGCCTCAGTCCCCTCACCCAACAATATCTTGTCATTTTAGGGTGACTTAAGTGGGCTTCAATAGAGCACGTTAGAGCACTTCAATAAAGCACTTTAAAGAGATTTACTAAATTTATAACAAAAAAGGAAAGAGGAGAGGGACAAAATACATATTTCCCAAAGCCTTTTTTTTTTTCAGAAACTTCGTGTTGTCTCTTTGGCTACATATATAGGCAAATGGCACTGCAGAGATTCAGGGCATGGGCAGAGTTTAGCAAGGGATGCCTCAGAAGAGTTAGTTACTGTGGCAAGATTAGAAGTCTTTATTTGTAATGTGATTTGGCTGCTCTCATCCCCAAAGCAGCCCACTCCATGCTAGTTGGGAAGTGTTTCTTGACATCAAGTCTAAGTTGGCCTCATGGCAATTTTCACCCCTTGCTCCCAGTTGCACCTGAGGCAAATAGAATGAAGAGAAACTTTCTTCCACAATACATGGAATTTGTAATACTTGAATAAGGCTATCATCTCTCTCCCCACCCTCAACCCTACTCTGAGTCTTCTCTTTTCCAGGCTAAATATCCCCAGTTACTTTAGCCGATCCTCATATGGTATGGACTCAATGCCCTTTACCATCTTGGTTATCCCCTCCAAACAGTCTCCAATTGATCAATGTCCTTCTTGAACTATGGTACTCAAAGCTAAACACAATACTCCATATGAAGTAATCTGACCAGAGCAGAATATTGAGGGCTTATTGCTTCCCTACTTCTGGAAGCCACATCTCTTTAGCTTATTAGTTGCTTTAGATGCCATATCACACTGATGACTCATACTGACAAGGGCACCAAGGTTCAACTGAAGCATTAACCTGTGCCACTCAGAGAAGCACATCTGGTATGAATCAATGGCAAGGAGCCTAAGCTGTTAGAACCAAGACCCTATGAATTCATGGCACACATAGAAGGAAAATAAATGTTAAAGCTTTTTTTATTCTGTAAATAAATATTAAAAGTTTACTAACATTTGTCTTGGGACTTTGAAATGCATCTGAGTGTCCCTGCCAAACATAAGCAAAGACCTGACTTTCATGAATGAAAATGCATGCTATTTAACAGGTAATGTCTCAAAGGAGGCACAAGTGCTCCAGATTCTACTCCAGAGCCCAGTAGGGTCACACTTGAATAGAAACAGGAGGCACTAAAAAATACATACGGATCTCAAAGATTCAGATTGACTTAGAAAACTGCATATTAACATTATCTATGTTCTATTATATTCTTATTTATTTTGTTAAATGTTTCCCCATTACATTTTAATCTGGTTCAGGCTACCCTCAGATGTATGCCATATGTGGCCAGTGGACCAGATGTTTGACACCTCTGCTCTGAGGTATGAGCACTGATGGCCATGAAATATTTGTAAAACATTAAAGTTTTATGAGCCAGCCTCAAGTGCTGGCTCAGGAAGGTTTGGGGGAATAAAGTATCCCTGAAATAAAGGAATATAAATAAATATAAAAAAGCAAATAAAGGAAGTGTTGAAAAGTTCTGGGAAAATGAGAGGCTAAGGTAGAGTAAAGGCTATGACAATTAGATTTGGAGTTCTAAGAAGACCTGAGTTCAAACCCCAGCTCTGCCACTTACTTTCTGTATGACTTTGGACAAGTCATTGAACCTCCCTAGGCCTCAGTTTCCTCTTTTATAAAATGGTTGGATTAGATAACAAAAAGTATCCTAAATAGTCCTAAATCTATTACCCTAAGACTGCAACCTTAAACCAAATTTCATAATGAAAAATTGGTACATTTAGCATGAATGAATGAAGGAACATTAATATTTGCTAACTGCCAGGGATACAAAGATTTTTAAAAAGAGACAGTCCTTGCCCTCAAGGAGTTTACATTCAATAGGGGAAGACAACACATATTAGGAAATGGAGAACCAGGAAAGGGAGTGGTGATCTAAGGCAGGCAGAAAGGGTAGAGAGGGATATGTGTGTAGTGGTAGGCAAAATGGTAAGATGGCCTGGGTGGATGGCTAGATGGGATGTGAAACTGAGACATGGTTTAGGGTCTAAGACCAGCTGGTATACAAAATGCATTATTAATTGGTTTCCTTTACACGTTATCAATCACCTTATGTGGGTCTTCAGGTAAGAGTGAATTGATTCTCCTGGGAAGAAGGGACATGGATTCTAGAAGACCTAGTACGGAGAGTGCCAATCCAGGTGGAGAGCAAAAGATTAGTAGTGGCAGGCAAATGGTGAGATGGCCAATGTAGATGGAAGGATAGCATGGGTTCTAATATGTATTATGCCATAATATACTATATTCACAATTTCATATTCTATATTTTAGAGGGGCAAATACTGCTGGTGTTGAAACTTTCCTGCATAATCCTTATTTGCATTATATGGAACCCGGGGTTCGGCAGAATACAGTTTGAGATAACACTGATATAGGCTCTGATTAGAACCAGAAGAATTCACCGTATATCTTCAAAGACTGAACCCACCCTAACCCAGAGGCTCACCCACATGGCAACACCTGGTCTTCAGCTCCTTTGTGCTGTAGCTGGAATTAGGTAACAGTGCTCCTTCCAAGCTCCACATTGAGGAAAGCAAATTAACAAAAAGACTCAATAAGATAAAAAGGCTGTCCTCTGGCTGTTCAAACAAAATGACATCTGATAATAACTTACCATTTTGACCTTTATTATATGTGTAAATACAGATCTGTGCAATGTGTTTGAACAATCCAAATGTTTCAACTCAGATGGTTCCACAATGGTTAGGCACAGAATTCCACTTGGAGTTGAACACCCTGATAGGTTTTAATTTTCTGATTCACTTTAGAAATAGGTTTACTCTTTTCCTTCCCGCCTTGGTTAATAGCTGGAACAGAGCTCTGCGAATCATTTGGCATTCTCTCCAGGTCTCAACTGGCTGCGCTAGCTGCTGACACCTTTTCAATCTTTCTGTAACTCAATTTCACCCATTTGTAAAACAGGAAGAACTATAGTAAGCAAAGCAACAGGAGACCAGCCAGGTGGAGTGGGTTAAGGTTGGAGGTTTGCAAATCCAAAGGGCTAAAAGATATGAATAATATTATATTGCTTTTTAAGGAAGTTAAACTGTTTTTGAATTAAATATTTCTAATAATGAACCACCGACCTTGCAGGGTTGCAAGCAGTTACAGTGAGCATGAGAAGTAAACCCTAAAAAGACTTTAGTGAGTACTGAGTTTTAAAAAATGACAGAAAATGTGGATATTTTACTTTTCAAGATAATGCAATCATTCGCTCAACTATATATTTATATGAATATTTATGATGTACAAGGGGCTGCTCTGACGGCAGATGGTGGAAAAAGATGAGCCATAGTTCGATGAAAGGTGTGCCTCTAGTAGACTTCAACAAAGCTGAAGTTTGTTTGAAGTAGCAAGCACAGAGTCAATAATGTGTAAGGATAAAGCCCTTCAGGTGCCCATAAAGTATTCCATATCTTTTAGGGGATCTGAGGTTTTGAGTAGCTCAACTACATATGAAGAGGCCATCCAAGGCAATGAGCTTGTCAAAGGCTCCAGATTGCCTCCATACCTCTTTGCCTAGCCACTATGATAGAACAACAGGGAAGGTTTAAAGTTATAAAAATTAAAAACTAAAATTCCTCAAGACTCAGAGCGATTTGATAATTATTACTCATTGGTTGGGTGGTCAAGTCTCTAGAGATGAATATTTGGGAAATATTATAAATAGATGGTCACCCTAAGTAAGAATGGGATTACTCACCAAGAAACTCAATCCTGAACCACAAAGAGTTGTCAAAAATAAAGGCCATAGCTTAACAATTCCTGATTGGCTGGTGACAAACAAGTCAGAGAGTCAGGAAGCGTTTACTAAACTCTAAGGATGAGCCAGGCATTGTGCTGAGCATCAGGTAAATAGAGGTTGACATATGCCCCTGCTTTTGGGGAGATGACATGCACATAACTATGTACATATTATAAACACATTACATACATATATCTTGTATAAACACAGTATAAATGGCAGGTAATCGCAGAAGGAATGAACTAGAAATGGGGAAGGGGAGGCTGGAGAGGGCCTCCTAAAGAAGTTGGGATTTGGTTTGAGTTTTGCTAAGAGTCACAGGCAAGGAGGGAGAACATTCTAGGTATGGTAGCCAGCCAGTGAAAAAGAATAATTAGTAGATGCAGTATCATGTTAAAGGAACACTAAACGGACCAGTATGCCTGAACTGTAATGTAGAGTATAGAAAAGAGGAAGAGCTCAAGCTCAGAAGGCATTTGAATGTCAAACTGAGGACTTTATATTTGGCCCTCGGGGACATAAAAACATCATTGAAGTTTACTGAGTTGGAGGGGAGGGGGCAGTAACATGATCAGATCCTTAAGTTAGGAAAATCCCATTGGAATATAATTAGTGCATGGACTACAGTAGGGAATGCTTGAGGTAAAGAAATCAAGGAAAGTTATTGCAACAGTCCAGGTAAAAGAGAAAGGTCTATATTAAGGTAGTGCCTGTGTGAGTGGAGAGAAAAATGTTGCAAAGGAAGAAATGATAAGATTTGACAAGAGACTATACGTTGGGGAGAGTGAAAGTCAGGAGATAAGGAAGGCACTGAGGTTGAGAGCTTGGGTGACTACAAGGACAATAACAGGAAAGTTGAAACAAGGGGAAGCTTGAAGGGTGTAGATGACAAATGAGTTCTGTTTTGGACATGCTGAGGTAACAGAATCTGAAAGCCCTAGGCACCTCCTTCTTTGCCAAGGTAGAGACTGGCCATTGTAGAGAGGACAATAAGCCCCCAAACACCATGTCCTGGAAGCAGCAATCCCAGCAGCAGAACACTCTGCCCATCACGGCTTGGCAGCAGAGATGCTGCATCCTAGAGGGCACCAATTTAGTCTAGTACTAAAAGCAGTGAACTCCTAAGGACTCTCTGTCAAATTAAAATCCATAAAAATATAGTATCCAAGTTTTTTTGTGGGGAACGTTGTTGGCTGTGGACATATCCCCTCCCCCCACCCCAAGTGGTCGTTAATTGTCCACAGTCAAATTGCCTTGGTTGGCAATATTTTTTCTAGGTTCCAGTTTTTCTTCTAGTTTTAGATATATTGGCTTTGATTATGCAAAAACTAATTTTATGTAGTCAAAATTATCCATTTTATAGCCTATAAACTTCTATATCTGGTGTTTTGTCAGGAACTCTTCCCTTATCTATAGTTTTAACAGGTGATTTCTTCCTGGTTCCACTACTTTATCACAATACTCTTTATTTTTAAATCATGCACATATTTTGAGTTTATGTCAGTATATGTTGTGAGATGCTAGCCTATGCCTAGTTTTTTGCCTTTTTTCCCGGTTTTTGTCAAATAGTCAGCTCTTGTTTCACTAGCTGGGATCTTTGCCTTTAACGAACATTAGATTACTGTGTGAATTCGCTTCTGTATACTGTGTACTTGATCTAATCCATTGATCAACCTATTTTTACCCAGAATCAGACTGTTTTGATGATTACACTTTACAGTATAGTTTGTGATCTGAGACTACTAGGCTCCCTTCCTTCGCATTTCTTTTCACTGATTCCCTTGATATTTTTGACCTTTTGTTCCTCCAGATGAATTTTATTATTATTTTTTCCAGTTCGATAAAGTAATTCTTCAGTAATTTGATTGGTATGGCACTAAATAAGCAAATTAATTTAGGAAGTATTGTCATTTTATTGTATCAGCTCAGTTTACCCAAAAGCAACCGATATTTCTCCAATTATTTAGATTTATCTTTATTTATGTGAAGTGTTTTATAATTTATTCATATAGCTCCTGTGTGTATCTTAAAAATAGACTTCCAAATATTTTTATACTGTCTGCAGGTATTTTTCTATAGAGTTTCTGTAGAATGTATCTTTCTAGCTCTTGCTGCTGGGTTTTGCTGGTAATATACAGAAATGTTGATGATGTTGTTTTTTCAAATCCTACATCTCTGTTGAAGTTAGTGTTTTGATTAGCTTTTTTTTAGCTGACTATCTATGGTACTCTAAGTAAACCATCATATCATCTTCAAAAAGTGATAGTTTTATTTCATCATTGCCTATGCCTATTCTTTCAACTTCTTTTTCTTGATTTATTGCTAGCATTACTAGTATAACACTGAAAAATATGAGTGATAATAGAATCCTTGCTTCACCCCTGATCTAACTGGAAAGGCTTCCAGTTTAACCCCATTATATATAATGCTTGCTCTTATTTTTAAACACTATTTGTCATTTTAAGGAAAGCTCCATTACATGGTCTACTATAACCACATATAAACAGTTGCATATCAGAAGTAGAGAGTGAAAAATCAAATTTTGGCACAAGATACTGTCTTGTTGGTGACTTCTCAGAAAGTATCATAGTAACAAATCTGAATTCACTGATTTGCTGTTCATAGCCACTTTTAATCAATTTTCTGTGTCCTTCTATTCGAAAAGATATATTGAATAATTTGCTTGTCAAGGTTTTAATAGGAATTTGTATTATATATTATCAAAAGCTTTAACCTTTGTTACAATAATTAGGAGGGTGGAGCCAAGATGGCAGAGTAGAAAGACTCACATTTGCTAGCTCCAAACCCACAGCCCATGGATTTTCTCTAAAAAGAACTCCTAACAAATTCTGGAACATTGGAAGCCGCACAGCAACACAGTGAAGGAGATTTCCATTCCACAGAGCCCTGAAAAACCGACCCCAAAGGTCCATTGCTCACCCAACAGGAGCGGAGCCCTGCCCTGCCCTGTGGAGCCCTGCCCTGCCCCTGCGAGCCACGTGGCACTGAGAGGAGCGAGCAGATCTGAGCAGGATTCAGGGACGGAATCTCCAGCAGCCGCAAAGATCCCTCCACCCACACACAGGTCAGTGAGAGAGATGGGCTGAGAGGGGAGTGGGGTGTCTCTGGGACTCAGGCCCCCTCAGGAGGCAGCAGCAGAGGCAGCAGGTGGCCAGAGGCTCCCAGAGCATGCAGGAGCTCTGCAGCAGCTCCATTACAGATGGTCTCTGCATAAACCCCCTGAAAGAACTGAGCCTGGGAGGCGGCCCTGCCCCCACCTG
>JAQQSK010013239.1:0-11561 GCA_028658325.1 Potorous gilbertii
AATTACACAAATAAAGCAACTATAATGTCCATATCCTCTTCATAGAGGTAGAAGGTCCACAGTTGTTACACACTGCACCTGTTTTTGGACTTTTCCAATGTATTGATCAATTATACTTACTTTTTCCCCTGACTCTTAAAAAATATTTTATTTGTCGTATAAGAGGGATCTCTGGGAAGGGGAGTGGGTAGGAGACAGGATAACTGACAGTGTAAGGAACAGAAAATATCAATTAAACACTTATTTTTTTAATGAAATATCATTATTCTCATTTTACAGGTGAAGAAATTGAAGCTCAGAACCCAAGGTCACACTGCTAGTAAGTCATCAGCCAAGACCCAAACCCAAGTCTTCTGGCTCTTCTTTGTTTATTTTTCTCCCTTCTACCATTATTAAAGTGAGGTTTCTATGACATATGTATGTGCATGTGCATGTGTGTGTGCATGTTTCTATGTGTTTCCATTTTGTTAATCAAGATAATTGATTTCTAAACAAGTAGCAGAGGAAATGAGAAACAAAATGCCTAAATAATAGAAGAACATATGGGTAGTCTCACATGCTTACTCAGAGTCTTGCAGTTTACCCTCAGTTTAAGAAGTCAGTATGAAAGCCCAGTTCACAGCAGCTAGGTGCCACAGAAGATAGAGCACTTAGCCTGAAATCAGGAAGATCTAGGTTCAAATCCAGCCTCAGACACTTAATAATTACATGACCCTAGACAAGTCACTTCATCGCAGTTTCCTCATCTATAAAATGTTGTTGTAAGGATCAAATAGGAAAATAATTGCAAAGTGCCTAGAACATAAGTGCTCTATAAATGTTAGCAATTATCATTAGTATTCTGCTACATAAAAAGAAAAATCAATTGAAGAGCTACTGATCAAAAAGAGGATTAGAGAAACTTCAGACATATGATTAAAAAAGAATAAACCACATAGGAGGATTAAAGATAGGAACCATTCTAGGTCTAAGATTATTCAGAAAGATGAAAAGACACAATGAGGAATAACAGATCCTACTGACCAGAGGTAGTGAACAGTCAGCCAGCCTCAGCAGCTGCAATGTGGCTCAACTACTGGCTTCCCACCAAAACAAGCACAATTCACCATTACCCGGAAACACAAAAAAGAATGGTCTGTTAAGCAACTGAGTCACTGGAAGCTACAATAATTCCCATTATCTGTCCAAATGAAAAGTTATTCTTAAAAATATCATGGTGTTTCACAAGAACAACATGAATTCAGCAAGTCGACATAACTTTGCTATGACTAAAAAATATTCTCCAACTTAAAAAAAAACAAATATTATAAGCTAGGTACAAAGACAAAAATGAATGATTCCTTGCCCTCAAGAACTGCATTCTATCTGGGGAAACAACATGAAAGTATGTTTAAAGCAAAAACTAATTTGGATGAGAGGGCATTAACAACAGGAGAAATAGAAAAGCCTTCATCGAAAAGTGTCACTTGAGTTGAATTTTGAAGGGAACAATGATTTCAAAAGGCAGAGAAAAAGAAATTAATTTCAGGCAAGGGGTCGACCTATGCAAAGGCATGAGGTATGAAATAGAGGGTTGTGTGGGAAGAAAGGCAGGGAGGAGGAAAAAGAAAAAAAAGAAGGAGAAGGAGGAAGAGGAGAAGAAAAAGGAAGAAGGATAAGTGGAGGAAGAGAAAGAGGAGGAAGACAAAAAGAAAAAGGAGGAGAAGAAAGAAAAGGAGGAAGAGGAAAAAGAGAAGTGATTTTGATAAAATCATAAAGTACTAGAAGGGGAATTTTATATTCAAATTGTGATTTATTTTAAGTACTAAACAGAGGAGTTTACATTTGATCTTATGGGTAATAGAGAGTCATTGGAGTTCATTGAATAAGGAAACAATATGGTCAAGATCTCTATTTTATGAAAACTTCTCTGAAAACTACATAATAGAATAGATTGAAAAAGGGTGAACCTTGAGGTAGGAAGACTGATAATAAAGCTATTACAACAGTCCAGGTGAGACAGGATAGAGGAAGGATAAAGGTTATGAGCTACAAGGGGGAAAAGAAGTAAATTATCAAAATCTCACATGTGAAAGGCAGCATGGAATATGGGACAGAAAGCTGGCCTCAGAAGCAAGGAAACCTGGATTTGAGTCCCAATCTTGACACATACTGGCCATAGGACCACCTTCAGATCACTTAACTTCTCAGTACTTCAAAAACCTCTCTAAGCCTGAAAGTCATAAAGCCAATAGTGGCCTGCATTATTAGAGGGAATTTCATCCCTAGGTCAATGAAATTAGAGGTCTGGTTAAAAAAAAATTCATGGAGACCAAAGATTCCTCCTCAAACATAAATTTAGATAATGAGCAGATTTTAAGCAGAGACCTTTAAATAGGTTTAAAGAATTTTAGGCCCATAAAACATTCTTCCAGTATGTGATATTTTCTGTCACTTTCCTTGAGATTATTAAGTGAGCATCAGACAGCTAAAGAACCTGAATCTGTGAGCAATGCTTTTAGGGCTGATTAGGATTAATTAGAATTCACACTAAATCATAGCTTGTTTTTTTTTTCCAGAGAGCAGGTTGAAGAGTAGGTGTTAATTTAACTGGCTGACTTACAGTCTGCAACACCTAAGAATTTCACATGCTCTCCCCAAGCCTGATTTCAATTCCCAGCTCTGAAAAAGGCAGAATCCACATAGAAACAGTGAAACAGACCATGTATAGCTCAATGCTCCAAAAGTTCATTGTCAGTTTTAACAAGGAACTCAGTGGTTCCAGTACAGTACCTGTACTGCCATGATAACTCTTAACCCAAGGAAGTAAAGTCAGTTTATTATTTGTTTTCTTTATTTATTTATCAGCCCATGCTTTGGAGATATGTGTTGACCTCAGGTATTGCCTGTGTCTTACCTGCGTGAAACATAAGACAAGACTTCCTATAGATTATAAAGTTCTCCCGATTCACAGATGATATTTTATTAGTTCTATCAGGCATAATCATTCCAGTCTTCACAATGTAATCCACTGCAGTGTAAATAAGCTTGATTTAAAAATTTGCATTTGAAATACAAAATGGATGAAAAACAAATGTTTAAAAAGACCATGACAGGTAATTAGAAAAATGGCCTGTGGAATTGCCTATCAATCACTAAACAAAACTTTTACAAGTCCTGAAATTAGAGGGTGAGCTTACTCCAGAATTGAACAGGAAGAAGAAAACTGACTGGGGGGGGAGCGGGTTACAGAAATTGAATAGCACTTTCAGTGATCATAAACAGCTCATCACTGCTTCTACAAGAGCCCTTTCTCTAACCTCAGCGTTCTCCTGATGACCGCATATGACAGAGAAGGAAAGAATACCATTATCTTGGAAAAATTAAAATGGCAACTCATCCAAAGGGAAATAGAAGGATGTCTGGTGAGCTTAAGTGAGCTGAAGCATATTACCAATAATCTGCAGGTGAGAAGTGACATGGCACTAAAAAAGAAGGCTTTGAACAGAAAAGGTAGTGCAGTGGTTATGGAGCAAGTATCAGAGGCCACAACTGGCAGCCTGAGTGGTACATTGGTTATCTGCCAAGAGACACTAAAATCAATGGGAATTCCCTGAATTCATTGAGAAAATCATCTATGGAGAATTTATGGGAGACTATGGACAAGAATTGCAAAGTGTGAGGGCACATTGGAGAAGGTGTGATCTACTTCACTGGGAGAAATGGCCACATCAATGAAATCTTAGAGTCATCCAAGCCCCAAGGATCATTTCAGTCACGTGGACTGAGTAAAGGCAAAATTTGGACAACAGGGTTGAACTGTCAGAATTACCCCTCCTCAGTCCCTCTAACATTTTTCCTGAAAGGTACTTTATGGTACTTGGTCTTCAAACCCATTGGTATGGGACCCTCTGCTCCTTGGTGGAGAAGAATGCCCTGTCCTGTATGAGGGGTATGATGAAGTTGGCAAGAGTAGGAAAGCTCCAGCCTTCTTCAGTCTTCCAGACTCTTCAAATATTGTCACATTGGGCACTTGAGGCTTCTAGATTCAAGAGGGAAGATAGAAGAGACCAACTCACTTCAGGTTGCTGAAGGAAAATCTGTGGGAAGACACAAGAGGAATCAGCAGTCTTCATGATATTCCTATTCCTGGCTTGTTACTCTAGAGACTTTGGGGAGTTTCCCCTTGGGTAAAATCTAGGACTCTTTCTTGATTGGGATGAGTTAACCTCACTTCCAATGAGAAAACTCCTTCACTATAGATTGTATGGTATATATTGCCACATATATGTGTTTGTGTGTATGTATACCTGCATGTGTATGTATATATACATAAATATTCTCTGATTTCTGTTTTGCTATTCAATTTGGATAAATGGGCTTTCTTAGTTAAGTGCTATATGTATTCATCGTATAGGTTGGAAAGGGCTCAAACCTTGGGTATAGAGATTGGGATCTCAGTGATGAGACACACTAATCAGAAGTTAGATTAAATCTGATCTAATCTCTTAGACCAATGAGCAGATAGATATAATTCTAGCCAGCTACCTTATCTTTCTAAGGAGGGCAGAGTGGCAGTATCTGGTCCCAACTTCCTACTTCCCCTCCTAGTGGGAATGAAAGTTTCTCTTGGAAAAGGGTCAGAGGAGTAGAAGCTAGAGATGTCTTTTCTGCCTCCTTTTAAATCACACCTGAGGTCTACTACCAACATCATCCATTTATTCCAGGGAAATATCAGTACTCTGAAAATGGAGAAAATACATCACCTGATTGGGGAGCACCAACATCTGAGCTCACATTAATAGCTGGGGGCCACTGATAACAGCTACTCAGAGTCCCTAATTCAGGAAATCAAAAAGGTCTGACTAATAGACTCAGAGTCAGAAGGCACCAAAGCCTACATGACTGGCTCAGTCAAAAAGTGCAAAAGCCTATGTGACTCAGTACAGGATGTGTTACAACAGTAAACTGGGAAGGCATCTGTGACTGATCCTTCAGATATTTATAATTTTAGCATGAGCCTGGGAAACTGAGATTGTCATGGCCATGGATCCTGGAAAACTGTACTCTAAAAAATAATAACAAAGAATCCCACCTTGCTTCTGCTTACAGGGCTATGTCATCCATGATCTCTTTATTTATCCTATACATGTGAGACCCCAGAAATGTTGCTCCAGTTTTGAAGTACCCCCTCAAAACCATTATTCATAATCCTTTACTGAAGCATTTATTTTTGCCAGCCAAGCAGAAAACATATTAGTTTAAATATAACACTTTCATTTTTATTTAAAAGCATAGCAAAATAAGTTACAAGAGAAAATTCATTCCATATGCACATGAACTTCACAATTCTAAATGCTATCATGCCACCAGTGAAGAAGGGTACGCATTCAAAGAACACGTGTTCTCTAGAGGTAGCAGGGTAATGAAGCAGACAAAACTCTGGGCCTGGAGTCAGGAAAACCTGAGTGCAAATTCTGCCTTTAGCACTTACTGACTCTGTGATCCTGGACAAGTCATTTCACTTTTGTTTCCTTGTCTGTAAATAGGGATAGTAACACCACCCATTTTCCAGGGTTGTTGTGAAGATAAAATGAGAGTGTAAAGCACTTAGCACTGTGCTTGACACTATATAAAATATTATAGTAGTTATTATTATAGCAGGCAGGGAACATTCATGAAGGGCATCCATACAGGGAACATATGTGAAAAGTCACAATAACAAACCCATGTAGCCAGGGTACATGAGTACAAAGTACACATCTATAGAATGTGTGTATACACATATATGCTGGTCAACTTGTATTTCTGATATTACAAGGATACTAGTGTACTCGTGGTATAAAAAGTATTTTCACTTGTTCTTCTCTGCTGGGAGACACATCTCAGATTTTCTTTTATCCCTAGATCAGGTATTACCCCATTTGTCATAGCTGTATAGGATGTGTATAGTCTATTCTGGACATTGTTCCACTAGTTTCACGGATATTAACAGGCATCTCTGTTACTGTATGGTCATTTAGTGTCTTGGCTAGACTGCTTGGGGGCTTCATATCTTTAGGGTCTCCTATTTGCCAATTTCAGCTCAAATATGATAGGGTACAGTGACTAGATTAAAAGTTGGCTGAAAGCTTAATCTACATCTCTTTTTTTTATCCCTGAAGAGAATTATTAAGCAAACCCTTAACTGTCAATTTTCCAAAATAAACAAACAGAAAATGAAGTGGAAAGTTAGCTGATGACCCATGCGGTGCACCCAATGGTCACAATCAATCTGGCTGATCCTTCCAAGTTTCCCTTTTCCATCTATCAGGAAGACACCAAAAGTCTTTTCCCCTAGATAGCAGGTCATCTGGGTCTCAATTATCCCCCAAAGGACCCCAACTCATTATTTCAGTCAGTAAGAATTTATTAAGTGCCTACTATATGACAGGCATAGCTGACTTGCCTTCCTAATAATGTTGTTTAGTGTTAACTAATACTTAAATGCCCTTATATTCCTGAAGCATACATACCATTGGATTTTACAGGAACTATAAAGAAATAAGCATTTTCTCATCTGTCCACCCTGGCCCAGACAAAGAGAATGCCAAATTATATCCCTACTAGTTCTGCCAAAGAACTGAAGGCAGCATCCATATGTGAACCAATTTCTCTACTCAAGTAAGGGTTGAGCTATACTATGACCTTTGGGAAGTCTTATAGCATTTGGTGACCCTGGGCTAGATATCTGCTTCCTACCCTGGTGACTTAAATTTTTGTGAACCATGTGTCTCTGTGAGTTGCCACTATTATAAAGCAAGGTATTGCCCTCAGGCCACAGCTTTCTACCTTAGAACTAATCCTGAGGTTTACACTCAAAGAAACTCCAAACAATGCCTTCAAGCAAATCTAAGTTCCATCATGACTTGGAAGTAGTACTCATCTAAAAACTCAAGGAACTCAGTTGTGTGCCTTTGCTCGTGTCAGCCATTCCCTTTCTCTGAGTTTCAGTTTCCTCATTTGCAAAACAAGGAAGTCAGACTAAATAAGTTCTGGCTCTAAAAGTGATTTTGATGATTTGGCTTAAGTGAGATATGAGCACTCTCAGTGGGAAAAAAAGATACTCAGATGCTTTGGAGAAATTGATCAAGCTTCAGATCTAAAACATCAGAATAGCTTCTAGAGAAGAGATCAATGTAAATGAAATTACAGGCTCTACTCTTATTGATACAAATGCAAACACCTTCAATTAAATTGAATTGCACCTGGGAATAGAAAGAAGGGGGAGAGTAAGGAGTGATAAAAAAGCAATAAAAAAGTAATTAGAATGACTAAACTTGGTCCCAAAGAGGAGATGTGAATATGCACCTCCTTCCCTTCTTTGAAGAGGTGAAGACCTATAGAATGGAATTCTATATACTCTAATGGTTAATGTCTTGGCTAGTTTTGCTAAAAATGCTTTTTTTCCTCTTCTTTTTCATTTTTTGTTTTAAGGGATGCTTTTATGGGTAGGATTGGGAGGGGATGAGAGAAAGAATATATTTGTAAATGAAGGTGATATAAAAATAAATGAAAAATCAATAAAAATGTAATTAATAGTGCCTTCTTAAACATCTTAGCATAGTCTCAGAACTATTGAAAGTTTATTCCTTGCTTGACCTTGGATCAAATTCATTTTATCTATTTGGGTCTCATTTTTCCCATTTGTAAAATGGGGCATTGGAATACAAAGGACCTAAGGTCCCTTTCAACTCAATGCTTCCTACTATCATTGGAAGCAATCACATGTAATGACATGTAAACAGTGAACATAAACAAGAAAAGACACACAAAACCAATTTGGGTATAGCAGTAGAGGTGGCTCACCCATGAATCAGTTCCCCAGGAAAAGGAGTCCTACTTCCTGATAGGGTGGTGGGACTTGGACACCAAAAGGCAAAGACCATGTCTCTGGAAACACCCCTAATCTCAGTAGACCCCTGTGAGAAAATTCTGTCCTTGTTTCAGGCACAAGACTTGACCCTGTAATTCCTTTGACATCAGGCACCAGATTTCCAAAAACCATGCTTTGACTACTGTTCTCAGATTGGAATAGGTGTGGGGATGGGGGTGGAGAAAGAACTGCTACCAAACAGGAGAGCATATCCCCAAGGTGGGTTCTAGAGGAGCAGCTTAGAAGTACCAGCATAATTGGAATAGGATATATTCCAAATTCCTGTGAAGGAAAAGATTCATTCTGTCATAACTCAAAATGTGGGCCAAGCTAGGGATTCTAGAGCACAAATCTGCCAGCAGGAAAATTCTTTTCTTCAAAATAAGGCAAAGTGAAATTTGGGGCAATTACTATATATAAATACTTACATACATATGTGTATATATATATACATATATATATATATATATGTAGCAAGATATAGAGTATCAGTGAAAGGATATAGATAGGTAGGCTATGAACAGACATCTCTGACATTCAAAAATCTCTTTTTGTCAAAACTGAAAAAGTAACTGAATAGATCATAAAGGCTGTTTACTGAAGGAGTTTGTTATAAGTCATGATGTGATCCAGGGTGATCCTCCAAGTGAAAGAATTCAGGTGACAATGTTTATGTCTTTGAAGCTGTTGTAGACGTGAGGAACAGTTTACATTAGAACCACCCCAAGGCCCTCAAATCTGAGGTGGCCACATTGGAGGCCACAGGTGGGAGGGAGCAGCTGGGGGTAAGAAGTGTTAAAGGGGATTGTGTAATTGTGTGGAAGACAAATTTATTATTGCCTGGGGCTGGGGGGAATGGAGATGGAATGTGATCCATCTTTCTACCCTCCAACAGGTTGTTCACACACACCTGGGGATCAAACACAGCCCTCCTTTCAAAGCCACTTCTGTTCCTTTATGATTATAGGTAAACAAAAATTTCCTGTTGAATAGAAAAAAAACAAGCATTGCAATCAAGTCTTCCAGTGTTATGAAGGAAATCATAATAAAGATGATGATGATGATGACAGCAAATTATGTAGCTCTTCAAGATTTACAAAGCATTTAGATGATGGAAGTGGGCTGTCATCCTGTACTGAACCATGTGTCTTATCACTATTGAGAGCTTCTGGGTGAAAAGTAAATTGACCCTAAGAACTCTGCATTGCATCACCTGGGAACATAGTACAATGATAATAGTTGTGGGTGTGACAATAACCATATGATAGTGTACTATGACAATAGCAGAGTGATAATACTACCACTGTTCACAAACAGTTGGCAAGTGTTGGGTACCTCTTTTATTCTTTTTATAATTTATTTATTTTAGCTTTCAATATTCATTTCCATAAGATTTTGATTTTCAAATTTTCTCCCCATTTCTCCCCTCTCCCCACCCCAAGACATCATGCATTCTGATTACCCCTTGCCCCAATCTGCCCTCCCTTCTATCACATCCCTCCCTCTCCTTATCCCCATCTTCTCTCTTTTCTTGTAGGGCAAGATAGATTACCTGTATTTCTTATTTCCCAGTGGCATGTAAAAACAATTCTCAACATTCAATCCTAAAACTTTGAGTTCTAACTTCTCTCAATTCCTCCCTCCCCACATATCCCCACTGTGAAGGCAAGCAATTCAATATAGGCTATATATGTATAGTTATGCAAAAGACTTCCATAATAGTCATGTTGTGAAAGACTAACTAGATTTCCCTTCATTCTATCCTCTCCTCATTTATTCTATTCTCTCTTTTGACCTCATCCCTTCCCAAAAGTGTTTATGTCTAATTACTTCTTCCTCTCATTTCCCTCCTTTCTATCATTGCCCCTATACATCACTTATCCCCTTCTCCCCTACTTTCCTGTAGTGTAAGATAGATTTTCATACCACGTTGAGTGTGCATGTTATTTCCTCCTTAAGTCAAATGTGATGATACTAAGCTTCATTTTTTCCCTCTAACCTTCCCACTTTTCCTCCCCATTGAAAAAGTTTTTTCTTGCCTCTTCTATAGGAAATAATTTGCCCAATTTAATTTCTCCCTTTATCCTTTCAATGTATTCCTCTCTCACCTGTTCATTTTACTGTTTTAGATATCATTCCTTCCTATTCATTTCACCATGTGCCCTCTGTCTATATATATGTATATAATCCCTCCAACTACCCAAATACTGAGAAAAGTCTCAAGAGTTACAAATATTATCTTTCCATGTAGGAATGTAAACAGTTCAACTTTAGTAAGTCCCTTAGGATTTTTCTTTCCTGTTTACCTTTTCATACTCCTCTTCATTCTTGTGTGTGAAAGTCAAATTTTGTATTCAGCTCTGGTCTTTCCAGCAAAAATGCTTGAAATTCTCTATTTCATTGAATGACCATTTTTTCCCCTAAAATATTATGCTCAGTTTTCCCGGGTAGGTAATTCTTGGTTTTAACGCTAGTTCCTTTGATTTCTGGAATATAGTATTCCAAGTCCTTCGATTCCTTAATGTAGAAGCTAGTAGATCTTATATTATCCTGATTGTACTTCCACAATACTGCAATTGTTTCTTTCTAGCTCAGATTGTTTCTTTCTGGCTTCTTGTAATATTTTCTCCTTGACTTGGGAACTCTGCAATCTGGCTACAATATTCCTAGGAGTTTTTCTTTTCTCATGTCTTTCAGGTGATCAGTGGATTCTTTCAATATTTATTTTATGCTCTGGTTCTAGAATATCAGGACAGTTTTCCTAGACAATTTCATTATCTTCATTATCATTTCTTTTTTCGATCATGGCTTTCAAGTAGTCCCATAATTTTTAAATTGTCTCTCCTAGATCTATTTTCCAGGTCAGTTGTTTTTCCAATGAAATATTTCACATTTCCTCAATTTTTTTCATGCTTTTGGTTTTGTTTTGTAATTTCTTGGTTTTTCATAAAGTCATTAGCTTCTATCTATTCCATTCTAATTTTAAAGAACTATTTTCTTCAGTGAGTTTTTAAATTTATTTTCAATGTTGTACAATCACAACCATACAACTTAGATTTTTTTCCCCTCCCTCCCCCTCCCTACTCCCTATCTTACCTCTCCCTCCCTGAGACAGAATACAATTTTATATAGGTACTACACATACATTTTTATTAAATATATTTTCACTATAGCCATGCTGAATTAAAATGAATGGGAGAAATCACATAACAAACCAAAATGTAATACAAAAGAAAAAGATCCGCTACATTCTGCGATTGAATTCCACAGTTTTTTCTCTGAATGTGGAAAGCATTTTGCCTTAAAGGTCTCTGTATCCCAAACATCTGAAATAGATATCCAATGGGCTCAGGCCATGGAAGAGCTCAAAAAGGATTTTGAAAATCAAGTTAGACAGGTGGAGGAAAAACTGGGAAAAGAAATGAGAGAGATGCAAGAAAAGCATGAAAAATGGGTCAATACCTTAACAAAAGAGACCCAAAAAAATGCTGAAGAAAATAACACCTTGAAAAATAGGCTAACTCAATTGGCAAAAGAGGTTCAAAAAGCCAATGAGGAGAAGAATGCTTTCAAAAGCAGAATTAGCCAAGTGGAAAAAGAGGTGCAAAAGCTCACTGAAGAAAATAGTTCTCTCAAAATTAGAATGGAACAGATGGAGGCCAATGAC
>JAQQSK010013240.1:0-11561 GCA_028658325.1 Potorous gilbertii
GAAAGTATATGTCGAACCTATACAGAATTGTATGCTGTCATGGGGAGGGAGTGGGGGTAGGGGGGGAAGGTGTGGGGGTATAAAATCTTAATTTTAAGGAAGTGATTGTAGAACATTTATAAATAAAAAAAAAAATCTGGCCTCAGATACTTACTAGTTGTGTGACCCTGGACAAATCACTTCACCCTATCTGCCTCATTTTCCTCATCTATAAAATGAGCTGGAGAAGAAAATGGCCAATCACTCCAGTATCTTTGCCAAGAAAACTTCTAGTGGGGTTGTAAAAGAGTCAGACACAACTGAAAAATGACAACCAGAAGGTCAACACAGAGGAAGAGAGTTACTTCACAACCACTACAGTCTCAGAAAAAAAAATGGCTTGGCCACAAGGACTGTAGTAATATCTGGAAGAAATGAACCCAGTGATAAGAAATGAAATTATAAGTGAAATAAGATCTTTAGAGGAAAAGAATTTGAGAGAGAGTAAATAGCTTAGAATGTCAGGAAGAAAATGTTACCCAAATAATAGAGTCTGAAAGTTAAAATGGAACAAACAGAACTCAATGACATCATGAAACAGTAAAATATATTAAAACAATTAAAAGATTGAAAAAAATTAAGGTACTTCCTATTAAAACCCTCTGACCTGGAAAATAGATCATGAGAAAAAAATTAAGAATCACTAGATTCCCAGAAAACCATGACTAAACAAACAAGCAAAAAACCTCATCTATAATTATTTTCAAGTCTTTTTGAGTAGTCTTAAGATCAAAACTTCTTTTTAGACTGGGAAAGTTAATAGCAGTTAGTGTATGTATCAAAAATGCCTCCATTGAAAACTTGTGATGTTCCTCAGAGGTGTATGATCCCAACACGATTCTAAAGTCATAATTAGGAATTCTGGTGCTCTGGGAATGTTCATTTGGGATGTGTAGGAAGTGCAGAGTCCTTTTGTGTCAGATTCAGTCTTTTCAGAAGAGGGGTAGTCCTTAACTCCCAAAGCAAAATAAAGATAAACTGTATAAAAAAGAAAGATAAAAAAATTCATAAAAATTCGGGAAGGTATTTAAAAGGATGCAGAATGAAGTAGGCAGGACCTATTAAATTATTTATATGATCACTATAACATAAAGAAAAGAAATGCAAAGATTTCAGAATTCTGACCAATGCAGGGAGCAATTCATAATTCAGAGGACTCACAGTGAAGCATTTCTCCTCCCTCTTAGTAGACAGGTAATAACTATAATTATAGAATGAGGTATATATTTTGAAACATGAACAAAACAGTATTCATTCCTTTTAAAAAAAATAACTTTTCAATTAACAAAAAAATCCTCCTTTCTCATTTGCACTTCTGAGAAAGAAAGTTAAAATCTTTGTAATAAACATTGATGTCTGAATCTTGAACCTCAATATCAGGTGGCAGACAACATGTTTGACCATGAGTCTTTTGTAATGATGGTTGATCCACTGATCCAAGATCTTATCTTTCAAAGTTATTTGTCTTTGCAATACCATTGTCATCATACATTTTTTTGTCCTGGTTCTTTTCATTTCATTCTGCATCAATTAATATAAATCTTCTGAGGTCTTTCTTCTCATATGTCTTACAACACAATTATATTCCCACACATTTATATATTATAATTTGTTATGCCATTTCCCCAATTGATGAGCACTACCTGAGTTCCTAATTATTTGGCACTAAACAAAAACTATAAATATTTTGTACATCCTTTGTTAAAGTTTGTTTTGCCTATGACCAATCATCCTAATGATCTCTATTTCTTCTACCTGTTTCCCTTCCCTTACTGAGTAAAATGTGGTTTTGTACTCAATTATTTACATAAATATATTCTTCCCTCTTTTGACCAGTTCAGTTGAGAATAACTTTCAAAGTGTCTGTCACTCATCCATTTCTTCCACTTCTTTTTTTTCAGAGAGTTTGTTGCATGGTTTTGTATCTTGTGCTAAGATGTTAATTCCATTTCCAATTATTTCTTTCATAGCTCTAATTTCTCTGATTTCTTTTCCACTTTTCTCTCTAGTGATTTCATTTCATTTATAAAACAGTTTAACCCTTTAAAAATAATTATTGCTTCATCTTTTCCAGAAATTCTGGCTGAATTTTTATTTTTATTTGCGTCTTTCCCCATTTGTATGATCTCTTTGGAATACAGACCTAGCAGTTGTATTGTTGGATCAGAGGGTATGCACCATTTTATAGCCTTTTATTCCAAACTGCCCTCAAGAATGGTTGGATCAGTTCACAACTCCACCAACAATGCATTAGTGTTCCAATTTTCCATCATCTCCTCAAGCATTTATTGTTTTCCTGTTTTGTCATGTTAATCAATCTGACAGGTATAACATGATATTTCAGAATTGATTTGATTTGAATTTCTCTAATCAGTAGTGATTCAGAGCATTTTTGCCATATGACTATCAATAGCTTTAATTTCTTCCTCTGAAAACTGCCTATTCATATCCTTTGACCATTTACAAATTAGGGAAGACTTGTAGTCTTATAAATTTGATTCAGTTCTCTATATATTTTAGAAATTAAGTCTTTACCAGAGATAATAGCTGTAAAATTATTTCCCAACTTTTTGCTTCTCTTCTCATCTTGGGTGCATTGGCTTTGTTTGTGAAAAATCTTTTCAATTTAATTTAATCAAAATTATCCACTTTGCATCTGATAATGTTCTTTGTCTCTTGTTTGGTCATAAATTCTTCCCTTCTCCATAGATCTGACAAGTAAACTATTTCTTACTCTACTAGTTTGCTTATAGTAACAGCCTTTATATCTAAATCATATATCCATTTGACTTTATGTTGGTCTATACCTAGTTTCTGCCATACTATTTTCTAGTTTTCCCAGCAGTTTTTGTTAAATAATAAGTTGTTATATCAGAATCTGGAATCTTTGGATTTATCAAATAATAGATAACCATATTCATTGATTATTGTGTCTTGGGTACCTAACATATTCCACTGCTCTACTACTCCATTTCTTAGCCACTATCAAGTAATTTTGATAATAGCTGCTTTATAATACAATTTAAGATCCAACTCACCTTCCATTGCTCTTCTTTTCATTAATTTCCTTGATATCCTTGATCTTTTCCTCTTCCAGATGAATTTTATTGTTTTATTTTTCTAGCTCTACAAAATAATGTTTTGGTAGTTTGATTGGTATGGCATAGAATAAGTCATTTAATTTAGGTAGAATTGTCATTTTTATTACATTAGCTCAGCTTACCCATGAACAACTGATATTTTTCCAATTATTTTGATATGACTTTATTTTTGTGAAAAGTGTTTTGTAACTGTGTTCTTAAAGTTCCTGGGTAAGTTTTTGCAAGTAGACTTCCAATATTTTATAATGTCCATAGTAACTTTAAATGGAATTTCTCTCTCTTGCTGTTGGTGTTTATTGGTAATATATAGAAATGCCAACGATTTATGTGGGTTCATTTTATATCCTGTGATTTTGCTAAATTTATTATTTCAAGTAGTTTTTTTTTTACTTGATTCTCTAGGTATTCTCTAAGTATACCATCATATCTTCTGCGAAGAGTGATAGTTTAGTTTCTTCTTTGACTATTCTAATTCCTTCAATTTCTTGTTCTCCTATTGTTAAAGTGAACATTTCTAGTACAATAATGAATAAAAGTGGTGATAAGGGACATCCTTCTTTCACCACCAATCTTTTTGGAAATGTATCTAGCTTATCCTTATTACATATAATGTTTGTTGATGGTTTTAGATAGATGCTACCTATCATTTTAAGGAAGACTCCATTTATGTCTCTGCTCTCTAGTATTTTAATAGGAATGAATGTTGTATTTTGTCGAATGCTTTTTCTGTAAGTATTGAGATACTCATATGATTTCTGTTAGTTTTGTTGTTGATATGGCAAATTATTTTGATAGTTTTCCTAATATTGAGCCAGTCCTGCATTCCTGATAAAAATCTTACCTAGCCATAGTTTGTTATCCTCAAGATAAGTTGCTGTAATCATTTTGCTAATATTTGATTGAAAACTTTTGCATGTATATTCATTAGGAAAATTGGTTTATAATTTTCTTTCTCAGTTTTGGCTCTTTCTGGTTCATATATCAGCACCATATTTATATCACAAAAATAATTTTGTAGGTCTCTTTTGCCTATATTCTCAAATAGCTTACCAAGTAATGGAAAAAATGTTATTTGAATATTTGATAGAACCCACTTTCAAATCCATCTGACCCTGGATATTTTTTCTTAAGGAGTTCAGTGATGGCTTGTTAAATTTCTTTTTTTGTGAAAATTCTGTTAATTGGGGCAATTTATAGTTTTGTAAATATTCATCTATTTCACTAAGATTGTAAAAATTTATTGGCATACATTTGGACAAATATCTCCTAATCATTGCTTTGATTTCCTCTTCATTGGTGGTGAATTCACCCTTTTCATTTTCTGATGCTGGTAATTTGGTTTCCTTCTTTCTTTTTTCTTAATCAAATTAACCAAAAGTTTATCTATTTTATTGATTCCCCCCACCAAAAATATCCCAGGTCTTAGTTGTATTTATTAGTTCAATAGTTTTCTTAACTTCAATTTTATTAATCTCTGCTTTGCTTTTTAGAATTTCTAATTTGGCATTAAATTGGGGATTTTTAATTTGTTCTTTTTCTAGCTTTTTCAGTTGCATGCACAATTCATTGATCTCTTCTTTTTCTATTTTTTCGTGTAAGCATTTATAGACATAAAACTTCCCACTTTCACCATATTCCATGTTTTTATATGTTGTCTTATTGTTATTCTCTTAAATGAATTCATTATTTCTATGATTTGCTGTTTGACCTAATCATTCTTTAGGATTAGATTATTTAGTTTTTAATTAATTTTTAGTCTAGTTTTTCATGGTCCTCTATTACATGTAATTTTAATTGTATCGTTATCTAAAAGGGATGCATTTAATATGTCTTCCTTTGTGCAACCGATTATGAGAGCTTTTATGCCCTAATACATGATCAGTTTTTGTGTGGGTACCATGTACTTCAAACAAAACTGTATATTCCTTTCTATCACCATTCAATTATCTCCAGAGCTCAACCACATCTAACTTCCCTAAAATTATATTCATCCTTTAACTTCTTTTTGTTTAGTTTGTGGTTAGATTAATCTAGCTGTGAGAGGGAGAGGTTGAGATCACCCACTAGTATAATTCTGTTGTCTGTTTCTTCTTAACATTTCCTCTGAGCAGTTTGTCTGTATATGCACCACTTCGTGCATATACGCTTAGCAATGATATTACTTCATTGCCTATGATATCTTTTAGCAAGGTGTGGTTTCCTTCCTTATCTCTTTCAATTAGATCTATTTTTGCTTTTGTTTTATGTGAGATTAGCATGGCTACTTGTTTTTGTTTTGTTTTTACTTCAGCTGAAGAATAATATATTCTGCTCCAGTCTTTTACCTTTACTCTGTGTGTATCCCTCTGCTTCAAAAGTGTTTCTTGTAAATAACATATTGTAGGATTATGGCTTTTAACATGCTTTGCTATCTACTTTGGTTTTATGAGAGTATATCCCATTCACAGTTATGATTACTATCTGTGTCTTTCCCCTCATCCTCTTTTCCCCCACACCCTGTTTATGCTTCTCTCCTTTCTCCCTTTCTCTCCTCATTAGAGTTTTGCTTTTGACCAGCACCTCTCTGTCTGTCCTCCTTCCTGTCAGCCCCCTATTTTTTCTTCCCCCTTCCCTTACTACTTCTTCCCTTGTTTTCCTCTTCTGTAATGGGTCTTTGTGCCTTTTCATGTGATTTACCTTTGTTGGCTTCCTCTTTTCCACTTTTCCCAGTACAATCCCTTTTTATCTCTTAACTAAATTTTTATTAATTAATTTTAATTAAATCATCACATCCAAGTCAACTTATATCCATGCCCTCTGTGTATACCCCTTCTAAATGTCATAATAACAATATAGTTCTCAAAAGTAACAAGTGTCATCTTCCCTTGTAAGAATATAAGCAGTTTGTCCTTATAAATAATGTTTTTTTTACTTACTGTTGACCTTTTCATGCCTGTCTTGAATCTTGTATTTGAAGATCAAATTTTCTGTTGAGTTCTGGTCTTTTAAAAATGCAGGCTTGGAAGTCCCCTCCTTCCCTGAAAGATTATGCTCAGTTCCACTAGGTAGTTAATTCTTTGTTGTAATCTAAGCTCCTTTCCCTTATGGAACATTATATCCTATGCCCTGTGATCTTTTATTGTAGAAGCTGCAAGGTCCTGGTAATCTTGATTGTGGTTCCATGATACTTAAATGGCTTCTTGTTGGCTATTTGCAGAATTTTCTCTTTGATTTGGTAATTTTGGAATTTTGCTACAATATTCCTTGGCATTTTCAATTTGGTATCTTTTTCAAGAGGTGATCAGTGGATTTTTTCAATGACTATTTTACCTTCTGATTCTAGGATCTCAGGCAAGTGTTCTTGATTTCTTAAAAGATGCTGCCCAAGTCTTTTTTTTTCCACCATGGCTTTCAGATAGATAAATAATTTTTAAATTGTCTCTCCTGGATCTATTTTCCAGGTCAGTTGTTTTACAAATGGGGTATTTTGCATTTTCTTTTATTTTTTTCTTTTTGTTTGACTGATTCTTGACATCTCAATGAGTCATTAGCTTCCATTTGTGTAATTTTAATTTTTAAGAAATTGTTTTCTTTAATTAGATTTTGTACCTCCTTTTCCTTTTGGCCCATTTTACTTTTTAAGGAGTTCTCTTCAGTGGCTTTTTGTGTCTCCTTTTCCATTTGGCTACTTCTGCCTTTAAGGTGTTTAGTTCAGTGTGCTTTTTTGCCCAATTGTATTTTTTAAGGACTTGTTTTCTAGAGTAAATTTTGTCCTCCCCTCTCCAAGTTATTGACTATCTCTTGCATACCTCTCACTTATTTTCCCAACTTTTTCTACCTATTTAATTTGACTTTTAAAATTCTTCTTGAGCTCTTCCAAGAAGACTTTTTGGGTTTAAGACCAGTTCATATTCTCCTCTGAGATTTCAGATGTGAGTATGTTGACACTGTTGTTCTGTTCTGATTTTGTGCCTTGATCTTCTCTGTTCCCATAATAAGAATCTGTGGTCATTGTCCACTTTTGCTTTTTGTTCATGGTGTTTGCCTATTTCCTGACTTTTAAAGTTGAGCTCTGCTGCTAGAGCACAGGGGGCTCTGACTCAAGTTTCCTGTGCTAGAAGCCTGGGACCTGGTCACTTGCTTTGTGTTCTGGGGCCTCAAGTGCTGGCAGCTGGAGACTGTAGGGGTCTGGAAGCTTGCCTGGTGTTGAGCTGGGTTCAGCAGCTTTGAAACTCTTGGGGTGAGGTTGGAGAGTCTGGTCCCTCAAGGACACCTGCTGACCTGGGCTTCTTTAAAGTACTGGAAAGTTTGGCTGATAGTGGACACCTACCTGTTTGCCTGTAGTTGTGTTTCCTGGAGTTGTGCTGAAGCACTGGGAGATTTAGCTGCTGGACGATGCCTGCCTGCCAGTGCATGTGGTGGTTTTCTGAGCTGGAGTATACTGGTTCCCCTGCCTGTGCCAAGGCATTTGGGGGTTCCAGGTATTGGTGCTTGCCTGCTTCACTATCCTGAGGCTCAGGATCTCCCCATGGTTTGCTGAGGTGGGGTTTACTGGAACACTTCCTATTCTGTACTATTCCCCCTCCACCAGAGCAAGAGGGGCTTTTCCCATTAATCCTCCAAACTTCCGGAGCTAGAAGACTGCAGCACCCCATCTTTCTACTGGCTTAGCTGTCCCAGGATTTTTCCTGGAGTGATATTTTCTGAATTTTCAGAGTCAAGAAAGGAGAGTGAGAGCAAGATGACTTACTTCTTACTCTGCCATCTTGGCTCCTGAAAGTTCTGATCTGTTTCTTCTTTCACAGTGGTGACTGATATGGAAATAAGTTTTACACAATTGCACATATATAACCAGTATCAAATTGCCTACCATTTTAGGAAGAGGGAAGTGGAAGGAGAGAGGGAGAAAAATCTATAACTCAAATCTTATAAAAATGAATGCAAAAAAAAACTGGGATTCTTTGTTCATTATTCCAACCTATTTCCTGACTTTGGACTTTTTGGAAGAGCTAGGCTCTGGGCACTTGTTGAGGGAGTATCTGCACTTACTCACTTTTTTTTTCTTGGCATATTGAATGTTGAGTTATTTGAGGATTTGAGGGATAGCTCAAGCTGGGGAACTGCAAGATTACAGTGTTCCATAACTGGTCTAATTCAGGGCAAAAATCTGAATGCTGGCACTCTGTTCTAAGCATCTTTCTTACCTGTGTCTTGGTCTGAGCAACAGGCTTATAAGTATCCCATCTTAAAATTTCAGTAGAATTTTGCTAGGTTTTCAAGTCAGTTGGAAATCTATTCAGAATATTTGGAGCTATAAATTTGTACGTTTGGTCTGTGATTCATGATCTGGTATTCCTCCACTGGCTTTGTACTGGACTAGAAGATGTAAATGAGATGCTGCTCCCCTGCTTGTGTCTGACCCATATAGATGTTGTTTACATTTAAACTTGCTAATTTCTCTTTACAACGTCAATGAACCTTAATCACTTCTCTCTGAAATGCCAAATAGAGCTATATGTTTCCTATACATACGTTTATCCTAGATCTATGACCCGGAACAAAGTACATAGCAATAGATATATCAGTTGGAACATGTTTCTGCACCCTGCACACGTTTAAGCCTCTCTATGCTGAATCTGGAATGTCTTCTTGCCCTTGTGAACAGCCTCTTCTTTCACTATAATGTCGTATGTAACATAGCTCACTCCTGGCTAGGCCTTGTGCCCATAATAAACTTTCATTATGCCTCCTTATTCCAACTTCGATAGAAAAAAAAAATGATTCACTGACTTTTTTTTCTCCCTTTGAGTTCTCAAGCAGGATTTGGTCTAGTACATGTTGTTCCTCTGTCTAGAGGAGCTATGCTGGGCAGAAGCACTACCTAATTTTTTTCCTGCTCATCTGCCATATTGGTTTGGCCTCCTTTGGGTTGATTTCTTAGGAGGAAAGAAACTACTGAAGGAAAGTAGTCACTGAAACAGTTATGGTGAAGTTTAAAAAACATCAACAAAAAGTCAGAGTTTAAGGCAGCATTACTTCATTCAATAACTACAAATGATCAAGGAAAAAAGTTTACAGAAAGTTTGGTCAGATAGTCAAATAAGCCTGATAATCATGAAAACATATGAATAAAAAACCTGGAGGATGACAAACAGAAATAATGCGAAGTTTTGTATAACCAACTATTTTCTCCATCAGGGTTAGTGGAGTCATGACTTTTGTATTGTAACATCAGAGTTCTCATTGTACTACATGAGGATACAGAAATAGAACTAAAGAAAAGAAAAGCTGGAAAAGCAACTGTACTAAACCAAGCATACACAGAAGGGGATTCATTGTGGAGTAACAATTCTGAGTATATTGAGGTAGTTAAAAAAGGTGTTGAATGCTTTGGAAAAGATAGTTATTCCTACTGGGAGATGAAAACAAACGTGATAAAGAAAATCTCAACAACAACTTTTATATTTGTTTTTTCATCATTACAAATTGTACAAATAATCACCATTTTTATTTAGGGAATATTTGATGAACACATAAGAAGGAATAAGGAATAAGGAAAAAGAGAGATCATAGCTTTGTGGCCATAAAACTAACTGAAAGGTCCAAAGAACAAAATTTCTGAAGGTTTTTTTACAGGAAAAAAAATAGTTTGTTTGGTAATGCAAAACACTGCCTTTTAGGTCCTCTTGCAAAAAAATAAAAGTCCTCTATGTATTCCCTCTAAAGTCATACAATATTATTTGAAAGTTATAGGGATAATTATTTTTAATGTTTTTCAACATTTCTCTTGTTTAGTAGTGACAAGCATGATATAAAACAGGAAAGAAAGCTTGCTAATGATATTCCCTGCGGAGAATAAGGTCCTCTTATTTGGGATGATATTGTCATAATTATATTCAGCCCCAGAATAATGTGAAGCCTCTTTAAATAAAATTCACTAATCACTCAGGAGAATTCACCCTTACTTTCCACATATTAAAAACCAAGTGAATAAAGAATATTGCTTAGCATACAGTATATATTTAGAAAGGCAGCCCAAAGCGTGCAGTAATGAAGGTCTAAATCTTCAGTGGACACTGCAGAAGGACAAAGAGCTCAGAATAGTAAAAATCTGGAAGAAAGCCAAGTGGATTGCATTTGGAAAACTATGATGCCTTTAATATCCCCAAAATTTTTGATAAAACGAAAATCCAATCTTTTTAGTAGCATTATTCCAATAATGATGCCATGTGGCTAAAAATCAAAGAATACTACATTATTTGCTGACATGAAGTTGTGGTTCCTCAAAAGGGAGTAGAGAGATACATATAAGATGCATATAAGTAGACTATATCACATTACCAACCAAAAGTTGCCCATTAGAAATGATAAATTTTAATCAAAGAGAATTAAGACCAAAAGAGAGGAGCACAAGTCATGTTACTGAGAATGGAGGATAAGCAATATTAACCCTATGTGTTAATATACCTTTACTATCAAGAGTTCTAGAGGGAGGTCACCACCGTGTTTACAGTTTTCATGGTCTTCAAGTTAGAATTTGTGTATCAGATGTCTGGGGAGACATGAACAAAAATCATGTGGAATAAGCAGGCATAAACAGTTTATAATCTGAAATATTAAAGTGTGATCATTGGGGGGCGGAGCCAAGATGGCGGAGTAGAAAGACTCACATTTGCTAGCTCCGAACCCACAGCCCATGGATTCCCTCTAAAAAGAACTCCTGACAAATTCTGGAACAGTAGAAGCTGCGCAGAAACACAGTGAAGGAAATTTCCATTGCAGAGAGCCCTGAGAAACCCACTGCAAAGGTACCCAGACGGGAACAGAGTCCTCCCCTCCCCCGCCCCGGCCACGTGGCACTGAGAGACCCAAGCAGGCGTCAGGGACCTGAATCTCCAGCAGCTGCGAAGGTCCCTCCACTCACAGACGCACAGGTCAGTGAGAGAGACGGGCTGAGAGGGGAGCAGGGTATCTCCGGGACTTAGACCCCCGGCGGACTTGCAGAGGCGAGGCGGAGGCAGCTCTGCCAGAGACTCCCGGGGCCGGGCAGGGACTCTGAGGCGTCTCCATTGCAAGAGATCTCTGCATAAACCCCCTGAGGGAACTGAGCCTGAGAGGCAGCCCTGCCCCCACCTGAGAACTAGCAGATAAGCTCCCATTGAAGAGCAGTCAGGCCTGCCGCCAAAAGCCCTGAGGCTGGGGAGCAGCATTTGAATCTCAGACCCCAAGCACTAGTTCGGGCAGACCTAGGCTGGGGTGGAGAGGACTCTCATAAGTCAAGTAACTGGCTGGGAAAATGCCCAGAAAAGGGAAAAAAAATAAGACCATAGATGGTTATTTTCTTGGTGACCAGAGGATTGCGCCATTCCTCTCTGAGGACGAAGAGATCTGCTTACCATCAGGTAAAGACATGGGAGTCAAAGCCTCTGTATCCCAAATATC
>JAQQSK010013241.1:0-11561 GCA_028658325.1 Potorous gilbertii
CAGAATGATGACTCCAAAACTGCAGATTAGAAACCAGTAAACAACAGTGAATGAAGCTTTGATACTGGGTTCATGGACTCCAGAAGCATGGCTGACTCTATATCTACCCTGCTTTTGGTTTATTTCATTTTGACTTTTTGTCTGTTCGCCTTGTTTGTCAGATTTTTTTTCCCTGCAAGCTTAGTACCCTCCATCTGCAGATGGCTGATTGCTTAAGTCAGAAGTCACTCCCTGTCCATGACTATGACATGTCACCCCTGGCTTCAACCAAGCTCTGGATGCCAGCTAAAGAACTGACCCCTTGAATGGAACCTCTTGGAGACACGGACAGCTCTACATCCAATCTCAGCAGGGAGTAGCTATGGAAGAAAAGAACTCCACCCCTCACTATAAGATTTTGGACCCCATTCATTTGAGGGGGGAATGATGTGCTCAAGCCCCAGGGCCTTCAGTTATTGTTTTAAGTGCTTATTTTGTGTCACTACTATTTGTGATCCTTGTTATGTTGTTATAAAGTTCCATTGATACCAGTTGCCTAAGATACTGTTTTATGTGCTTATTTTGTGTTATCTGTGTTAAAGTTCTGTTGATACCAGTTGCCCCACTGACCTATGTAATGAATACAAAAGATCTTGGGGCCACATGTAATGCTAATTTAAATGAGAAGATCTTTCCCATTCGTTAATAGATGCATGTGACCTGCCTGGGTCACATGGAAGCCCAAATCACATGAGTCTGAGTCACATGGAGCCTGTGGTGGGAGTATTTTGCTAACCAGGTAGAACAGGAAGAGGCAGAGTTAGAGCAGAGCTGAGAGGAAGTTGGTCAGAAACTAGTGAGAGCTAAGAAGGATACAGGCAAGCAGGCACCTGGCTAGTGTGAATGAAAGAGCTTGTTTGTGATTTTCTTTAAGAGAGTCTGCTTGTGATTTGTTTAATGGAGCTAATGAAGCAAGTACAATGAAGAAAAGCTTACTCCCAGTCATTGACCCCAGACAGTTTAGGCTAGTTTCAAGCCTGGTTCCTTTTATCAAGAACTTTGTGCTTAGGCTAGCTTCTTCCCCTGAGAGTTGATTGGTAGTGCTTGTTATCTTATACCACCTTGAAACTGCAACATTTTGTGGAAACCCAACTTTTTAGGGTACACCACAGGGATGGTATTATCCTTTGCATTGTTATTGTGTATAGATTATGATGGATTTCATTTTCTGGCATCTGAAAAAATGTTTTGGTTCTGTCTTCCATGTGGAGAGTCTGTTGTATTTCGTGATTAAGAATTGTGCTGGGATATTCATGGCCACTGTAGGTGCTGTGACTATCATGCTGGTGCTACATTAGTCTCTCAGAAAGAATATGACCAATACAAGTAACTATTATTTAGTAGAACTATAATTTGCAGTTAGATGCTTTATGTCCCAAATAAGCAAGATAATGCATTGTTGTTGTTTTCTTGAAGAAGACCAAAATAACATCATGATGTTGGGGTCGATGTACAGTGTGTCCAGTTGGGACTGATCATACCAATATGAACTCAGAAGATTCTACCACAGGTATGTATGATCATTTGGAAGGGAAATCTCTTTAAATTTTATATCAAGACAATGTTTTAGAGAAACAGAGACTCTAACACAGTTTTCTGTATAGCCAAGCCTCTAATCAGGATATACAAGCCTGGTTCTGAGGCAGTATGTAGACAGTATAGTATCCTCATTACTAATGTCCATCAGAAAACTGTGCTAGAGTCTCTGTTTCTCTAAAACATTGTCTTGATGTAAAATTTAGAGTCTTCTGAGTTCAGGAAATACAACAGACTCTCCACATGGAAATTTCCCTTCCAAATGATCATATGGACCTGTGGTAGAACTCCTCTTGCTTACATATAAGTCTTTTTCTACTAATTGGGGAAATAGGGTACCCTCTTTTTGAGGTACTGGAGTTAATTTCCCAGTTAGGTGACTTAGGGAAATAGAGAAACAGTAAATTTCCTCAGGAGAGAAGAGCAAAGAGCCAGCAGATTCAAAGTCAGAATAGAATAACAAGGAAAGAAATGTTTACTGCTTTATTAAGGGCAGGGATAGATTTTGGAAGTATAGATGGTATTCCAACTAATGAACTATATAAGATGTACTGAGAAAAGGGACTTAATAGGGAAGTAAGAACTACCCCTATAGATCCTCTTGAATCATTGTATCTAAGTTTGTCACCCCTTTAGGGAGAATAGGAAATTGGCCAAGCCCCAGCTCAGATTAAAGAAATACACAGATGAGATTACAGACCTCTTATAAGTTTAACCATATATTAGAAAAACAGATCAACTTCTGTAACTAGGGCATTAATAGGTACTGGGGCAGAGGCCTCTCTTACATAGAGAAACCCTGCAGTATGGAACATAGGAATTAATGCAGTCCCAATGGGTTTCATGGACTCCAGAAGTATGGCTAATGCTATATTTACCCTGATTCTGGTTATTATCTCCTTCTTCTTTTTGGCCTTTGTGTATTTAACATGCTTACTAGATTTGTCTCCTGCAGGATATTAGTGCCCTTCACTTGTAGATGACTGACTACTTAAGCTGGATGTCACTCTCTGTCCAAGACTACAATACATCATCCCTGGCATCAATCAAGCTCCAGATACTGGCTAAAGAACTGACCCATCGAATGGGACCTCTCAAGTCAGGGACAGCTCTGCATCCAATCTCATCAGGAAGCTGTTATAGAAGAAGAGACCTTTGTCCCTTACCCCTGGGTCCCATTCATTTGAGGGGGAAATGATGGGGTGCTTGTGCTCAAGCTACTATCCTAAGATATTGTTTTATGTGTATATTTTGTGTTATTCCTGTTATCCCTATTATATTGTTGTGAAGTTATGTTGATACCAATTACTCCTAAACCCCCACTGACATATTAATGGATATGAAAGATCTTGGGACCGAATATAATGGTAAGGGAATTTGAAGATCTTCCCTGACCCTTAATAGGCCCATGTAACCTGCTTTGAGCTTTGGCTCAGCCCACACAACCTGAGTCACATGAAGCCCATGGTGGGAGAATCTTGCCAAATGGGTGGAGCTGGAACGATATAACAGGAAGAGAGAGTGAGGCATAGCTGAGAGAGCAGGCAGAGCCAGAGCAGCTAGCATGAGTGAGAAAGGGAGTGGTTTTGCCTCAGGGGGCTTATTTTTGGGGAGGTTTGATGGAGGGAAGGTTTGGGGATGGCCGTGCTCCCTTTATTGGTAATGTGTACCAACTGTTGCCACCATGGTAGAACTGGCTTTCAGGTATGTGAATGAATATTTTGGTTTTGTCTTTGAGGAAGGGAGTTTATATTTTGCAAATTAACCCTGGAAATATGCATGCATATCCATACTGCCTGCTGTAGGTATGACATTGGTGCTACAGCTCCTGGCATATAAAATAATTTGCAATTAGAGAGATCTCAGGAATCACAAAGGCTAGATGTGGCACAGTTAGCTGGGAATAACAGTTACTGATGATACCCAAATTCTGGGCATCAGGATTTGTTTTCTCCAGTTTCACTGTAGGCAACATAGGAGCAATTTCCTGGGTACAAAGATGTCTTGAGCTCTAAAGTCTTTGATGACCTATCTAATGCCTTCCATTGCCCATTGTGAAAGAGAGTGCTGGGCAACAGAGAAAAAGAAAATTCCAGTTTTTACTCAGGCCTTGCATTCTTTCAAAAGGCCTGAATCCTCAGATCCTTTTGATTGGAAAAACTGCCTGATCTAACTCAGCAGTTCCTATTCCTATGAGAACTAGGTGTAGTTGAATACCCAGATTAGTGCAGCCATCAAGGTAGGAACATGAGAATTAGTTGATATCATAGCCTTTAATTTGTACTGGAAGGCCCTTCCCAGTAAAATCGTACCAGGATTTTCAGAGAGGAAGAAAGTATACTGAGATAAATAGGGGGAAAAAAAAGCTTCTCTTCAATGTTTATAACTCTCATATTCTTGGCTGTTGTGTAGACAAGGTCAGAAATCACAATATTTTATTAATATTTTATTATTTTTTATTATTTTATTTTATTAAACTAATTGAATATCAATTAAGAAATTTCCCTGTATCCCAGAAACAACAATCTACCCATGAGGGTAAATAGAGGTTCAGAAAGAGAAGGAAAAAGATCAGATGAGTCCCCAAGGTCCTATCATTGGATATTTTGACATACAAAAAGTTAAAATTCAGTTCCATTGCAATTTGGAAACCCAAATTAAAAAGAATTGTGTCTGATTTGCTTTTGAGTTACAAATCTAATCCTTTTTTATTATCAATGCAACGAAGTATAGGAAACAGACCTTTTCTCTCAGTATTTTTACATTACAACTTTTCTAGTTTTTCTCTCCCTTAATGAATAGACCAGGAAAATGTAGACAGACCTGTAATCAGGGATCCATTGGATAATTCAGGGAAGTTTCATTACTGAAAAATTACAATTATTTACATTATATTTTTTAAATGACTCCAATTTAATTGCTATCCCTTTTGTATTGAGCAGGTCTAGGTTTCAACATGTCCCCAAAGCACAAAGACAACACTTATGCCATCATTCATTCAACCAAAACAACACATAAATGCAAATAAAAAAAATAACTACTGGAATCCATTCTCTCCTTCCTCAGGTGTTGTTTCAACATTCTAATTTTTACCTACTGTCTGTGCTGGGTTGTCTGAACTATTCTTATTGCAGAAAGAGATGACTGGTTTAAACAGATTAGGAAAGGTGTTTTGTCATGTTTTGTTTTTCACAACTTTTATGTCTGCCATTTTTCTCAAGCTCATAAGCTGGGAAGAAAACAGTGAACTTTTCTCCAGAATGTTTTTCTTCTGCAACAGTTATAGATATCATGTTCAAGGGAGTCAACAGTGGCTTTTTAGAATTATAGTTGTTTCACAATTTGTGAAAATCTTCTCCTGTTGAATTGCCAGAATCCTAAGTTTGCCCTGTATGGAATATTTTTTTGTGCTGACTTGTTATATGAATGCTCCATTGCTGCAATGATTCCAGTAAATGGATGTTGCTTCTCATACTATAAAAGGTATTCTGAAAACCCCAGGAGAATCTTTTGGGGGCCAGAGATGAAGCTTTGTAAAAGCATTAGCTGTGATGGATTTTCTGGGTCTGGACTGCCAGGATGTATTTGTTTTAAACTCTGACCGTCTTCTATAATGGTTGAAGGGGTTGTCCCTTCATTGCCTAGGTTTTTGAGTGTAGTCTTTTATCTGACTCCTATCACTTTGAAGAGGATATCACTCCATTGCCCTTCCATTCCCTATTCCCCCCCCCCCCCCCGCCCCGCCTAGCTGCATTTAGAAGGTCTTAGTACATCTTCAAGCTTCTGATTAGTATTGGGTGTAATGTTTGGCCATTTGGTAGTCATGAAGAGGACTGTCAGTAAATAAACATTTATTAAGTACCTTCAATGTGCCAGGCTCTGTGCCAAAGAAAGGCAAAAGACATTCCCTGCTCTCAAGGATCTTACAGTCTAACTGAAGAAGATAAAATGCAATCAACTATGTACAAACAGGATCTAGGCAGGATAAATTAGATTTGTTTACTAGGCAGTAAGCCTGATAGCAGTTGGTTTCTGTCTGTTCACGTGGACTGATATATTACAAATGTTCCCCTGTACTTTCACACAATTTAGGAAAGATTTCTGACCAGGTGAATAATATTAAAAAGTGGCCAGCATACCTGAACTAGATGACCACTATCTCCTTGAGGATTGAGATATTGACAGAAGGGCACCTGAATTTTCAAGATGGCTCCTGGATGAAGGTAGAACTGCGAGCACCTTGTAGTTTTGCTCACTTGGGGGTCAACATGGTTTTTTTTTCAGAATTAACTTTGAGGGGTGGTCTGGGAATTAGAGTAACAACTGATTACTTCCTTCAGCAGTCAGGCTCATGGCACCGGATCCTTTTGGTTCTGAGCAACAGTGGAGAATTTATTCTTGGAGTCTGGCTGGGCAGCTGTTGAAGGAGCAGAAGTTCATAAAACCAGGTGTTCTAAAGATCTTCACTAAGAGGAAACAGGACTGGAGGGGAACTAGAAGAGCACAGTATATGGGTCTGGAGGAGGGAGGATCAGAACATGACTCTTTTTTCCACTTCTTTTTCTGTTTTTTGTTTTGTTTTTTTTTTTTTTTTGTTACAGAGGCTAGGAATAGGCTTTGCTGCCTTGGATTTTTCTGACTGCCTCCCACAGAACCCATTCCTTTATGTGTTGAGGTTGGGAATCCTCTAAATTGATCATGAGAATTTCATGATAGAAGGATCTTTTGTGAAACTCCAATTGGCTACCGTTTTGTTTTCTTTTTCAAAAATTGTGTGGAATCGGGCCCATAATTACCCAGAAAAATTCCTCAAAGTCTCCTACAGAATAGTCAAAAGAAGAGGGACTAAATAGGTGGTCTTACTGAGTTGTTCCCAGAATTATGCTGGAGCCAGCTGGGACTGGTTTAAATTTCCAGGGTAAGCATTTGCATTTCAGAAATAAGCAAGTGACTTATTTGTTTTAGCTGATTGGTCTAAAGAAAATGAGGGAGAAAATGGTGACTATGCAGATTAAATATAGAATGTGTCATGCACTTGGTTTTCTTTGGAGACCTGGTTGTTAAAATTTACTAGCATCACTCTGGTTGTTCCAAACAAATCTGATAGTATCTCTTCATTTCCCACCCAGCTCCACTCCTCTTGACTTCCTAGAGGAGATCAGATTAGTCCTAGAACTCATACCTCATCAGATCTCTCTGGCCCTGGGGCCCTTCTGATTGGATGGTGGAAAGCTCCTCCCACACTCTCACTTTAGCAGGGCACTCAGACGGGTCATCTCTTCTTTTCCCACCTGGTCACACTGATCTCTTCTCCATCATGCTCCTGTGTCCTGATACCTTCCTTTCTTCCCTCCCCCTTCTCCAGTTTTTTAGCTTCCTTTTGTGTGTTATTTTTCCTTATTAGCTTGAATGCTCCTTGAGGTCAGTCTGCTGGATTTGTATTCCCAGTACTTATCACAGTACCTGGAACATAGTAAGTATTTAATAAGTGTATTTATTAAATATTATTGACTGACTGAATGACTGAAATGGTCAATAAGAATAAATGGTAGAAGTCTCACAAAAATGTTAAGGATAGAGTCTGGCCTCACAGATTGAAATAGAGAAATGGACCTGGTGACCCAGAGTCACAGGAAAAGGTCAAGAATCAATTGGAATTAAAATATAAAAAGAACAAACTCATTAGTCCTAATACTGTGCCTCTTGGAGGACCTTCGCTGGACATTATCATTTCACCTCTGACAGCAAATTCTTAATGAATTAATTCAGTAACAGATAATTATGCTCAAGATCAAGTCATTTACTACCACTGTCCTGAAGAGACCAGGAGGCTGAAATTGAAAATTCTCTACCCAAAGAATAAATTTCACAGAAAAGTGTTTATATATCTACATAATTATAAAAGTGTTATCCATTAAAAAATAATTTACAGTTGACAGAGGAATCAGAAACAGGTGTCTAATGCAGCTAACTAAAACTGACTGGGTCCCCATTCCCAGACCCATGAATTGCCTGAGGGTGACCAGGCTCAGCCTCTGACTATTTTTAAAATGTTCTAAATGTTCCCCTCCAGAGATTCCTATGTCTTTTTTATGAACTTCCAGTTGTTCCACAAAATAACTTACCTTGTGAAACTGTGGAATATCCCTATCCCCTAGCACCTGGAGTCTCTGTCCTAATATTTAAAGAACCCTGCACCCAGGTCCCTCCTTGGGTTCCCCAGAACTTGCTGCTGCATGGTACCCCAGTTGCAACTCCTTGTCCCAATTAAAGATCATCATTTTTGCTACATCGGCTATCTTCTCTTTAATTCAGGTTGGCACAGGGTCTCTAAAAGGAAGGAATGAGAGATGACACTGCTATCCTTCCTTCCTAGAGTAAAGGTTTGCTGTGTCCTGGACCCCTTTGACGCTTGGATGAAACCTAAGAACCCTCTATCAGAATAAAGATTTTAAATGCATAAGAAAAAAAAAGAATGACCAATGAGGTCAGTTATATTCTTTTCTCCAAATTTATTAATTTATTTGTTTTCAGTTTTCAACATTCACTTCCATAAGTTTTAAATTTTCTCCACCTCCTTCCATAAGATGGTGTGCAATCTTATATGGGCTCTACACACACATTCCTATTAAATGCATTTATACATCAGTCATGTTGCATAGAAGAATTATAACTAATGGGAGAAACCATAAAAACAAAACAAAACAAGACACGAAACATAACAAAAACAAAATAGTCTGATTCATTCTGCATTCCAACTCCATAGTTCTTTCTCTGGATGTGGATGGCATTTTGTATCATGAGTCCATTGGAAATGTTTTAGGTTCTTGCATTACTGGGAAGGGGTAAGTCTATCAAAATCAGTCTTTGCATACTCTGTCACTGTGTATAATGTTCTCCTGGTTCTACTCACTTCACTCAGCATCAGTTCACATCATCATATCAGTTCCAGGTTTTCCCTAAGTCAACATTTGTTATAGCACAATAGAATTCCATTATATTCACATATCACAACTTGTTTAGCCATTTCCCAGTTGATGGGTATCCCCTCAATTTTCAGTTCTTGGCCACCTCAAAAAGAGCTGCTATAAATGTTTTTGTACACGTGGGTCCTGTCCCCATCTTTATGATCTCTTTGGGATACAGCCCTAGAAGTGACATTGCTGGGTCAAAACGTATGTATATTTTTATAGACCTTTGGTCATGGTTCCAAATTGCTGTACAGAATGGTTGTTCACAGCTCCACCAACAATGGATTAGTGTGAAACTGTGATGTTAATCAAATTAGAATCTTTTGCTTTTTGGTTTTACTTAAAGTGTCTCTGATTGAATAATGTGATTAAAGAAGATCTTCCCCACCCATTGATGGGCCTGGGACAGTTTGGGACCCACGGAGTATAGTTGCCTATGTGGGTGGGGAGAAGTGACCTATACCCCTAACAACTCCACCCTGATGACTTTGTTGCCCAGGTGCCCCTCAGGACTTGGAAGTGGGGGGACTGGAGAATTAAGAATGGAACTTGTCTTATTAAAGCCTATACCTGAGAGTGCCTGCAGGTGGGTGGGAAGGACATAATCCCTAAGGGGCCTTTGCTTGGATATTTCTGTTTGGGATTGAGGAAGGAGGAGCTGGTTGCTCTTTCCTCAAAGAATGATGTTATGTTATGCATATACCTTTGTGTTTATTTAAAGCCATTTGGTACCCTTGGTAATAAGTGGCTATGTTATATATTCTGCAAATATGAATTATGTTGTTTTTACTTTAAAAATGTTCATGCCTATTTTTTTCCAGGATCCATAGCCATTTAGATTGTTAGGCCAAGGATCCTGGAAGGGTGGAATGTGATGGCAATCAAATTAGGATCTTTTGCTGTTTTTGTTTTATTAAAAGTGCCTCTGATTGAATAATCTGATTAAAGAAGATCTTCCCCACCCATTGATGGGCCTGCCCATTGAGGGAAGTTTGATTAGGGGAGTTGTTTTGTAGGAGGGTCCCAAGTACCTTTTATTTTTTCTCCTGAGGCACTAGCTCTGAAAACTGTATAAATACTCTGAGGGTGAAGTTTTACCTTATGGCTTAGTTTTTAAAAGGACCAGAGGAGGCCTCTGGGAAGCCACTAAAGAGCCTCCTGTCTTTGAAAACCTAGATGTCTGTGTTTCCCTCTCTGGTAACTATGGTCTGACAATTGGACCTGTATGTTGAATTATGGTCAGGCAGAGGAAGCCATGTCTGTTGATCTTTGATTTCTGTGTATTTTCTTTTAAGTTCAGGGTGCTGATTCCTCTGAACTAGGTGAATAATATATGTGATATGTGTGCTTGTTTAAAGTGATTGTTAAGCCTTTAAAAGTTTCTTTTTATGAATACAGATCTAAGAACCTGTGGTAGCAGGCCCCTCTGTGTATGTTGGGGTGCTGACTGATACAGAAACCAGTTATATTGAAATAATGATGTAAGGTTTTTCCCTATGCAAGTACAAGGATGCTCTGGAATCTATGAGTCTCTAGACTCTGCACAGGTTAAATATTCCTGTTTGAAAAGAATATCATATTCATGTTATCAGAAGAGATGTTACATAGTTAGGACAAGGAGTCTCTTAGGCTTTAAATAAGATTTACGTTCCTGAGACCATCTGCTGCCTCTTCAAAGTAAAAATTAGAGTATTTTACAACTTTATGAATGTCTTGTATATGCTTAGTTATTTACATGTTCTCTCCGCATTAGAATATGAGCTCCTTGAGGTTAGGGATTTTTCTTGTCTTTATTCCAAAAGCTTAGCATAGCGCCCAGAATATTTGTTGTTGTTCCATCTGTTTAGTTGTGTGTGACTCTTTGTGAGTCCATGGACCCTAGTAGCATACCAACGCTGTCCATGAGGTTTTTCTTGGCAAAGATACTGAAGTGGTTTGCCATTTCCATTTCCAATTCATTTCACAGACAAGGAAACTGAGGCAAACAGGATTAAGTGGCTTGCCCAGGATCAATCGCACAGCTACTAAATGTCTGAGGCTGGATTTGGACTCAGGTCCTCCTGACTCCAGGCTCAGCACTCTATCCACTGAACCATCTAACTGACTCACCTGAAACATGATAAGCACTTAAATCCTTGTTGTCTGATGGAGTGACAGCATTTTAAAAATATTTTCTGATAGAGAGGTGACCCATTAAGACTACATGTACCCTTGTTCCTGTGCCTTCATATCTTCCCTAGAAAATAGATCCCACAATTACCTCCTCCTATCTTGTATCTTTCCCTATCTAATAATTCCTTCCTAACTGCCTACAGGCATGCCCAAATCTCTCCCATTCTGAAAAAAATTTCCCAAGACCCTGCCCTCTCCTGAAGCTATTGTCCTATATCTCTCCTCCTTTCACTGTCAATCTCTGCAATCTGGTTTCTGACCTCATCACTCAATTGAAATTCTTCCCTCTAAGGTTGCCAATGATTTCTTGGTTGCCACATCTAGTAGCCTTTTCTTAGTTATCATTCCTTCTTGACCTCTTTGCAGCCTTTGACATGGTTGACTATTCTCTTCTGCTATTTTTTATTTCTGGATTTTCATTTCGCTGCTCATACCCATGAAAGTTCTGTCCTGTACCCTCTTCTCTTCTCTTTTTATACTCTCTCAGTGACCCCCATCAACTCCCATAAGTTTAATGATGATTTCTTTGAAGATGATTCATCTATCTATCTATCTATCTATCTAGCTAATCTATCTGACTTCAGCCTCTATCCTGAGCTCTAGTCATATACTTATAAATTGAAGTTTCTTAGGCTTCTGAAACTCAATGGATCCAAAACTGAACTCATTATCTTTCTCAACCAAATTCACCCCTGGAACAATTTATTAAGCATTTACTATGTGCCAGACACTATTCTAAGTGTTGGGATACATCAAGAAGCATTCTAATGGGGGAGGGGAGACAACATGCAAATAACTATATACATATAAGATAAGTACAGTGTATAGACATGATAAAAAAGA
>JAQQSK010013242.1:0-11560 GCA_028658325.1 Potorous gilbertii
TCAGAGTTGTTTTGGATCATTGTATTGTGAGAATAGCTAAGTTATTCAAGGCTGATCATTTTACAATGTTGCAGTTACTTTGTACACAGTACATTTTACTTAGCATCAGCCCAGGGAAGCCTTTACAGGTTTTTCTGAGAACATCCTGCTCATCATTTTTTTTTCTTTCTCATCATTTCTTATAGTACAATAGTATTCCATCATAATCATATACCACAATTTGTTCAGCTATTCCCCAAATGATGGGCATCCCCTCAATTTCTAATTCTATATCCCCAGAAAAGAGCTGAAAGAGCTTATATTCTAAGGGTTAAGGTGTCCAGAGAAGGGGGTTTTGACCCTGGAAACCAACCTGGAGAAATGATGAGAACATTCTTCTAAGTATATCTACCACAAATAATATCATGGCTTTTCCTGCTTAACTTCTAGGGCTCTACTAAAAATTATCTTTATTCATATTAGGGGAAAGAACTGACTCTTTTTGGATTCTACAGTGCCTTTGGATGGGAGGGAGGAGGACGGGAGCCATAGCATCTGCTCTGTAATTCTGTTTCCCTTTGCTTCCATGGTGTCAGCCTAGTCTATGAGGTGGCTGATTGCTGTACAGTATTTCATGCTGTAAAATTGACAAACTCCTCACTCCGGGCGCCAACACTGATTGATCCAGTTTGTGTAAATTACTCAGAAGCGTCACAATCCTCTAGGGTCTTATACAGAGCATCCAAAGAGCATGAGCTCTCACCATTTTAATTAAGCTTAGTTTAATTAAAAACCTTGAGCTCTTTATTAGTCTCAGTAATTGATTTAATTTTCCTGTGGACTTCTATTGCCAAATACCTTTAGCTTGTATGTTCCTGAATCCCAGGCGGTGGAGAGCAACCAGCCAAACGCCCCTCAGTCAAATATTCTTTTATTGAGGAAGATTTGCTTCATGCTGCACTTAGACTGTAATGTGTTCTTCTCACAATGCATCTCTCCAATTAGATTATAAAGATATGACCCTTCCAGAATACTCTGTGATAATTCCAATACCATTTTTATCTAGACTCCAGTTAGAGAATTCACCTATTGGAAAACAAAAGGGAAGGTTGTCTATCTCCTGCCCTCATAGCCTGCAAAATGGCAGACTCCTCTCTTTAGTCCTTAATGACAGCAGTCTGGGACAGTGGATAGAACTCTGGGTTTGGAGTTAGGAGTCTGGATTTAGCTCCCAGTCCTGATACACTACTCGTGCTCCTTGAGTTTAACTTCTCCTAACCTTGGTTTCTAAAGCTGTAAACTAACAGGGTTTGGATGCCCTCTAAGCTTGGCTCTGTATCTGTCATTACTGGAGGAAAAGCTGAGAGTTGTTCTCTTGTTTTCAGAAATGTTTGAACCAGAGGCTATCTCCTATGGCATTTTATTCCTGGATTTGTTTTGTCTTTAGTTATAAGAATGAGAGTGACAGGTGAGATAATCTTTAAGGTGTCCCTTCCGCTTCTAAATCCTATGATCTTAATATGGTGACTCTTGCTTTGGTTTTGAAAAGAACAAAATAAAGCTCCAATTCACTTGTACATTTTCTAATTAGTCAGAAAACACAGGGTTAGTCCCTTAGGTTCTTGGGATATATTGCCTCTAATTCAATAATTGATAATTCAGTAAGGTAGTCATTTAGGGGGTTTATCTGTGGTAATATTTAACCTCAGGCTGACTTTTCTCACTGAGGATACCCAGCAGGTACCTAGTACATTACATTATACAACATTCATGGGAATATATGTTCATCAAAATACCAATATAATTATGAAAGGAGATCTACTATTTCAAAGCTCATGTAGTGGACTGTATACTAAAATTAAAATAAATGATGCTTTGTATATCCACTACCAGAGGGTATCCATGATACTATTTCTCACTGTTTGTGTGGTCAATTGAGACTTGAGTTTCTTAACATTTTGATCACTTGGAGAGGCAAGAGAAATAGAAAAAAAAATGGTGCTACATTTCCAGACAGAAATATCCTCATATTTCCTCCTCACAAGAATGCCACTGTCTCTTTTAGCTGGATTTAACATGCCTCTGAGGTCCCCAGTGAGATTAAAATATCCTGGAACATCTGGGGCACAGCAGCTTGAGGTGATCCTTCATTATTAAGAACCTTAAAATAACTTTGAATGTAACCATGTCAATATGCAAGTGCACCTTTGAATCCTAGGTTCTTTTGAGTCTTCTTCTCTAGAATTCCTCCTGTAGGGATTTCTCTTTATAAAGATTTGGGAGGACTGGAGCATATTCCTTTAACATTAGGAGGTTCCTTCCAGGTCTTATGCTTGTTTTCCTCCTTCCCCTCATTGTCAGAAACACCAATATGTTCTTTTCTGTTCTCATTGCTTTGTTAGTCTTAAGCATCCTTGTCTCAAGATCTCAGAGGGACAAAAGAACATTTATTGCTTATTGGTATAATTTTAAAGATCATTATAACCATCACAACAACAAAAATATCCAATATTTAATTTATAAAATAATTGGCTAATAGTTTCAAAAATGATTTCACCCATCTGCTGTTATCTCATCTGGTGTTACGCTTATAACAACTCAAGTAGGACAGGGAAGATTATTCTCATTTTACAAACAAGGCAGTTGAGGATCAGACATGTTAAATAAGTTGTCCAAGATCACGCTCCAGCACCAGGACTTGAACCCAGATCTTTTGGTTCCAAACCCAATGCTCTTTCCCCTATATGACACTGTCTGAAAAACCATTTGATTTCTCCTTCCCTTGATCTGTATTGTTTGGGTGGTCAGGACTTTTAAGTATATCCTAATGCTTAGATGGGTGTGTTACCTGGAGCACTCTTCCCTTTTCTCTTTTTCCCCCCTCTCACCTCCTTTGTTCCTACCTATGTACTACTGCTTTGGCATTTAGTGATGGAACTGTGGACTACACAAACACAGCAAAAATATGAATTTAAGACAAAGAGTTATTCTACAAAGTAGAAGATTGCGACAGGATCATCTTTTTGTTGTCACTTTTTCTTCACGCCCTACCCCGCTGCTACACACATTCTTCATTCAAATGGGAGACCCAAAGTCCTTTGGTATTTGTTGGAAGGTGAACCCAGAAATTATTTGAAAGGAACTCAGATTGACCATTGGAAACTTGTAAATGTTAAAGATTTTCTTTTTTTCTTTTAAAAGTTTTTATTTTTGGTAAGTTTTGCTTGATATCTTTTGTTTCTTATGTCCCCATAGTTATCCCAGTATCCTTCTCCCTTCCCCTTCCCTAGAGCCATTCTATATAATAAATGGTATTTTTTTTTTTGCAGAGGAATAAAAATCAGCACAACTGATATATTGAAAATGTCTGAAAACATGGGCAACGCGTAACACTTGTGGATCTCCTGCTTCCATCAAAGGGTGGGTTGGGACTCTTTACTCATATCTCTTCCTTTAAGTCATGATTAGAAGAGGTTTTTCTAACTAAATCAAATAGAGGCTTTGGACAGATACATTGATTCTCCTAGCATGAGGAAGTAAGTTTAAAGAGAGACCTATAAGCATTAATTAGCTGACACTTCCCTCTGTTACAAAAAGCTTGGTCCGTGAATATTCTAGTAGTTGAAAAGCTTCTTTTCTTTGGAGAAAAAACAAACTTACTTAGCAAAACTGAGTACAATGCATGGGGGAAAATGGATTTTTAATGAAATAGAATACTTAGAAACATTCCTGATATGAAGAGATGAGGTGGGGCAGGAGGGTAGGTTCAGAAAAAGCTGTGCAAAGACATCATCAGAAGAAATTAAGGACTTTTATTATTAAAATTAAAGACTTTTATTGGAAGGGCCACTTTTCAGTAATGTGTGGTGGTGGTGGTGGTGGTGATAGTTGGAGAAAAACTTTGAATTACAAACATAAGAATGATGAAAAAGGGTAAACATGGATGAACAATGATAAAGGACTAAACAAGGATAAGCAATTTACTTTCAATTATAGGGAGATGATACATTGTCCCCACTGTTTCTTGTCATCATAAGGGTTCATAGAGGGAATTTAATTAGACAAAGCCTAGGAATGGTTCTATTATATCTTGATCTCAAGAAAAGAATGGAAAGAGGAGGAAGAATACACTAAAGGGGAAGAAGAAGGAGAAGGAAAGTTAGGGGAAAATTATCTCACATAACGAGTACATGCAAGTAGACATCTATACAGACAAACTTCACTCTCATCTGAATAGAAGGAAGCATATATACTTACACACACACAGCTCGGTAGAGAAAGACATTTTACTGGATAGGAGCAAAAGAAGAAAAGGAGGGAGAGGGAATTAGAGAGTGTGTATAAATTAATGGAGGGATCAGTTCTAGGCAAAAAATTCTAAAGATATACAAAAATTTTTGTTGCTCTTTTTGAGGTGGCAAAGAATGGAATTCTGAGATTGGTACTTATAAATCGGGTAATGGATGAACAAGTTATGGTATAGAAATGTGATGGAATACTATTGTGTTGAACTCTTAGCATAATGACCAACTAGGATTACAGATTTATGATGATAAACATGTGACCCACCTCCTAGTGGAGAGGTGATGGACTTAGAATAAAGAATAAGACTATGATTGGGTGTATAAAAGCTTTGATTTTACTACTAAAAGGGCTGACACTTAAGCTCTGATCCCTAAGCTAAAAGAGGGATGACAGACCCAATTCCTCCTTTTATGGGGAAAAGATAGTACCTTAGGCACGGGGCAGCTAGGTGTTGCAGTGAATAGAGCACCAGTGCAGGAGTCAGGAGGACCTAAGTTCAAATCTCACCTCAGACGCTTGACAGTGACTAGCTGTGTGACCTTGAGCAAGTCACTTAACCCCAATTGCCTTATCCTGAGTCATCTTCAGTCATCCTGATGAATATCTGGTCACTGGATTCAGATGGCTCTGGAGGAAAAATGAGGCTGGTGACCTGCACAGCCCTCCCTGACTCAAAAACAAAAGTCAAGTGCAAGTCATATCATGATTTCTCTGATGGCATGGTCTTCTTCGTCAACAAAGGACGAACATGCACATATAATACCTTAGGTGAGGATTTCAGTTGAGGTCCAGTAGGTGGCAGCAATGAGAACAGTCCAATAGAACTGTAGAGATACCATGGGGATGTGGATGGGAATTGGAGAGAGAGATGAGGTGGGGCAGGAGGGTAGGTTCAGAAAAAGCAGTGCAAAGACATCATCAGAAGAAATTAAGAATCTTGCAGCATCAGAGGCAAGAACTATCCACTTATATGTGTACCTTGACCATACATGTTCCATATATGTTTGCCTTCTTTACATATATTCCATAGGAATACCCTATCTCCTCATTGATTGTGAGAAACATCTGTCTGGGTATTGATGGGAGAGGGGGCTGCCAGGTTTATGGGTGGGAAGAGAGAGGAATTGCTACCTTCCTTACCAAACTACCTTACCTAATTTGTCCTCTGACCAATAAAAGTAAATACAATAATGGCTAATTAACTATGCTTATGATTTAATGTGCTCCTGCAGAGTACCTTGGCTCATGTACTTTTATATGAATCCCCCTAGATGCTACATTACTTATATTTTTATGTGAACATATCTTTTCTTTCCAGCTACCTATTTTTATTCTTCTTTGTATACATCTCAGTATCTTGCATATAGCAAATATGCAAGAATATCCATCCATTGATCCATTTCAAACACCCTTGGGGCAATACTCCTTCAAGCCTAAAGTGCCTGAGTCCAGGTTCAGGGAACCCCAGGTTAGGTGGGGAGAATTGTGAAGGAGGCAGAGTAAACTTTTTCCTTACCTCATGTACCCCATGTACCTTTATTCATGATCCTAGCTGCCTAGACTTCAAAAAATATCAAATGAGATAATATATGTAAAACATTCCACAAACCTTAAAGTGCTATATAAATGTTTACTATCATCATCATCAGTAGTAGTAGTAGTAGTAGTAGTAGTAGTAGTAGTAGTAGTAGTAGTAGTAGTAGTATTACACTGGACCCCAGCTGCCAATCCCTACTCTACGAGAAAAATTTTCACCATCTTTGAAAGGAAAAAAAATAGTGAGGATGATGCTGCCATTTAAGACTATTTGACATCAGAGTTTCAGAGGATCACAGATTTAAAAGCTGGAAGGTACCCTAGGTTTCATCTAGTTCAACTTTCTCATTTTAAAGGCAAGGAAATCAAGACTCAGTGACTTGCCCTAAGCCACAGAGGTAAATAACTATCTAGGCTGGGCTTCAGACCCATGTGCCTGACTCTACGTACATCATTTTTTCTTTCTACTGCACCACACTGTCCTCAGCTGATGACCCCTCTCTGAGCCCAGTGACATTAGCCAGGCCTTTCTGACTAACTTTAAAGAGCAGGAGGTTTTGATGGTGAGCTGTTTATACAATATGCAAAGCATGCTTTGCTTCTTAAGGAGATAAGAATCTTTACATAACCCATTTTTCCTTTAACACTAATCCCTTGCCTGGATTAAAGAATCTTAAAACATCTGGAGGGGCTTGGTTGACAGATGCATAGAAAAAACTACTCAAGAGAGGGCATATGATACCCTAAACTTCTAAATGTATTATTTCAGCCACAAAGTAACCCATTTTTCTCCTGCTGTTTTCTATAACATATTATATTGGTGTTAACATTAAATTTTTTTTTTCTGAATGAGGTGATTTGGTCCTTAGTCCAATGGAAAGGGCAATGAATCTGAAGTTAGAAAACCTGAAATCATATCCTGGCTTGGTCACTTCCTAGCTATTCATTCCCTTCGCAAGTCACTTTCCCCTCTTTCAACACCTGTAAGATGGGGGTTGGTGAACTAAATGTCTAGTACCTTCCAACTTGAAATTCTATGATCCTAGGAGGGGTTTTTAAAAATTAACATAATTTCAACTGTATTATTTCTAATACTCAAAGATAACATGTGATTTCCCTCCATTTTTTTCCTTTTTCAAAATTAGGTGTACTTTAAGGCTCTCTTCACTTGCAGCGACTGGCTCCACTGTGAAATATCTATTGAGAGCTATCTGGAGTACTCAGCGTTCATTACTGGATGCTTTGGGTTAAACTTTACTTGTGCAGAGCTTACTCAGGGGTTTTCTGTACCTGTCAATTTCTTTCATTTGTAGCACCCCTCTTCCTTTTACTTCCAGCTTACATATGAACTGAGGTTTGGCTACCAGAGAATGGTTGGTACCTACTCTGCCTGCAGCTACTCCTACCATTGTAGCTCACAGACCCTGCCCCCCCAGTAGAATTCTCATTAACAATCAGCCAATGGACACAATTAACAGTTAGTGAAGGCTAACTAAACTACTAAGATGACATAGTAAAAACTATAGTTATACTAAAACATATATTATACCATCATACTAAAACACCTAATGGATTTCATGGGAACAATGGGTTCAAATGGTAGAATTAAAGCATGATTGTTGGGGAATACATTTATAGAGCACTAACATGGCAAAGTCAGTCTGAAACTCCTTGTATTGCAAGGCCTGGAAATCTTTCTCTCTTTATAGAGTCTGCTCATAGTTACCTTTAGACCCAGCATCTCTTCTAGAAGGATTACTTAGCTGGACTTTCCCTTTACAGGGTAAGGCATTCCTGCTGTATGAGCATTCAGTTGTGTTTCCAGAATAGGTCTGTTCCTTTCCATTGTCTGAGTCTTTTCTCTGCTGCTAGGAATCACACTCCTTGAAGTTGCTTCCTTCCTTAGGTAACTCTCTGTCAATTTCTGGAGAACAAGTGTCTGCTTCCTGGTGAAAACAGGTTTTCTTATTGGTTCAACAACTTCTCCTCAAATCTCTATGGCTGATTTCAGGGAAGGGGAAGAGAAATTCCTTCTTCCTCACTCATGCAGGTGTCCTCTCTACAGACTCGCAGTATCCTAGAGCTTGACTATTTAAATGCCATGACTTGGCTAGTTCATCTTTCATCCTTTTTGACTCATGACTCAGAAAGGAGCCAAAAAGTAGTTTATTCTTTGTTTCCATATTAGAGCTGTAAGATGTGAGCTGGGATGGGGGTAAGTGGGGTGAAATCACCTCCCCATTTGCCTTACACATTCAAGCTTTCTCACACAGTCCTCTACCTTCTCACCCTGGAATTTTCCTAATGGCTTGAGCCCTTCTTTCCCTGAAATATCCTTTTACCTTGCCAGCTGCTTTCTTCAGTTGGTAAGTTCTTCCCAGGGCCTCCATTTTGGGGAGGGACCTTGGCTGGCCAGCTCTCAATCACTTCTTAGCTCTGCTTCTGACTTTCTGGACTTCAACAGTATGCTTCCGTGGAAGTACCTCCCTGCCCCACTTTTTCAGCTTCCTTTTGCAGGTTTTTTTCTCCATTAGAATATAAGCTCCTTGAGGGCAAGAATTGTTTTTTTTACTTATATTTCTATTTCTAGTGGTTCCCATTACGACTGACACATAGTAAGCACTTAGTAAATGCTCATTGTTGTCTGCCTTCTATAAGCAGGGCATTATACTAGGTACAAGGTATGGGGCTGGGGGAGCAGAGATTGAAAACTAGATACTTTCATGGCTACCTCGTGGAATTTATAACCCAGTAGATGAGGAAGGATATATGCCTTTAACTACCATACAAGGCAGAATGTGCTAAGTGCTTAAGGATCATAGTGGCAGAAAAGGTTGTCATCTGTAATAAGAATTTCTATATAAACCAGGATCACAGGATTTTTAACACTGAAATGGAGTTAGCTAGGTTGTCATTTACTCCCTCCTTCTCCTTTCCTTCTTCTCTCTCTGTCTCTGTCTCACTCTCTCCCCCTCCCTCCCTCCCCACCCCCTCTGTATCTCCCCTTCTTTCCACATGTTTGTGTATGTGTGTGTATACTTGTTTGTTCCAATTATGCTTGTACTTTAGCTCTTGTCCTTTTCTTTTTCTACCAAAGCTGGAAGTCAAAGTTAAGTAGAACTTTCCTAAAATAGATTCCAATTCTTAATCTAGGATTTTACCATTGAATACTAGGAGCTAAATAGCAGATATGATCCCCTTCTTTGGAAGCTTACAGGCAGAGGCTAGACAGCCACTTGGTAGATACATTCTAATGGGGCTTCCTTTGTGCCTGGGTTGGGCTAGGTGGCTGCTGAGGTGTTTTCCAATCCTCAGATTCTGTGATGCTATGAGATGTTCTTCCTAACAGTGAAGCAGTAGGACCCACAGAGGAGGAAGTAGGCCTCTCTCCACACTAGTAATAATGCAATGCTGTGGATCTCCAGGTGCTGGTAGTTGAGAAATCATGCAGTAAGGGCCAGAAGAAGAGAAATAAATTGGTGCTTGGTACTACTGCTGAAGGAGACTGAGAAATGGTCTCTATTGTGTATATCCAATGCACAAACTTTGGGAAATAAATGGCATGAACTAAATATGCTACCTTTCTTAGGCTTCCATGGAGGCCAAATCTGTCTCCCCACCCCCACTCCCTATCAAGACATGCAAGGGCCGCTGATGTGCGTGTATTGAGAGGACGAGAGAGTCTAAAACTACATTGGTCAGATTCTGAATCTAAGACTAGAACATGAGAAAATGTTTCTAGATTATTGGAGAATTCTAGAAAATCTAAAGCCCTTCTCCCCCCATCTCATATCTGAAACTTCTCTTATCAATTAATAGAGCTCAAACACCCATAGGATAAACTCACTCAATTCACTGTGGGCACAGGTTTATCAGACATAGCAAACATGCAAGGAAAATTACTAAATGTTTCCCATATGGGGAACCTCTGCCTGTCTGTCTCTCATATCTCTCCCGCTTGTTCTCTTCCTAGGGTATTAAAGAAACAATCAGGGGAAAGATCAAGGAAAGTAGGTTGCTTATCCAGGACTTGAGCAGCACTTGGAACTAGGAGCATAAGGGAAAAGGAGAGATGTTGGCATCAGGGCCCAATTCCAGATCCCATGTTAGAACAGTGAAAGCAAAGGGAAATCAAGAAGTTCCAGGAGGTGAACTGGTTTTTAGGTCCTTTCATCAGCTGATATAGTTTTTCAAAAGCTGCCAGTGGTTTGGTCTCTCCTATTTGTGCTGGTCTCACCATCTGTTCTCTAGGCCTGGGTCATTCTGCAGGCATTGGTCCTGTCCTCTTGCTTTAGCATTCACCTTCTCACTTTAGGATTGTATCACCATAGGTTTCATTCTGGTTTCAACTCTCCTGCTACTAATCCTGGTCACAGCAGATAGAGTTTTGGGTTGCAGTTACTGGTAACATCGGGGCCTGAGTCCCCTATTTGCTGTTGTCTACCTGTTTGTCAAGCAGAGAGCCTCAGTCTCATTTTCAAGTATCTGCCCGCTTCCTGTGCTTAAGAATGACCAGCAGGATGTGATTTTTAAGCAATGCCGTAGGAGTAGGCACCTTTAGAAATCTATATGTTGGGAGCCAAGATGGCAGAGGAGAAAGACTCACATATGCTAGCTCTGAACCCACAGCCCATGGATTTCCTCTAAAAAGAACTCCCAACAAATTCTGGAGCAGTGGAAGCCACGCAACAACACAGTGAAGGAGATTTCCGTTCCAAAGAGCCCTGAAAAACCGACCCCAAAGGTCCGTTGGGAGTGGAGCTGAGCCCTTCCCTGGCCACGTGGCACCGAGAGGAGCAAACAGATCCCAGCAGGCTTCAGGGTTGGAATTTCTGCGGGCCGCAAAGGTCCCTCCACCCACAGGCGCACAGGTCAGTGAGAGACACTTCTGGGCTGGCCGAGAGGGGAGCAGGGTGTCTCCATAACTCAGGCCCCCTCGGGAGGCAGCGGGAGAGGCAGTAGAGGCCAGAGGCTCCTGGAGCAGGCAGGAGCTTGGCAGGAGCTGGGGTCTATTACGGAAGGTCTCTGCATAAACCCCCTGAGGGAACTGAGCCTGGAAGGCAGCCCTGCCCTGCCCTGAGCACCAGAACTTAAGCTCCCATTGAATAGCAGCCAGGTCTGTTTCCGAAAGCCCTGAGGCTGGGGAGCAGCATTTGAATCTCAGACCCCAATCACTAGCTGGGTAGATCTAGGCAAGGGGTGGAGAGGGATCTCAGAAGTCAAGTAACTGGTTGGGAAAATGCCCAGAAAAGGAGAAAAAAAATAAGACCATAGCAAGTTACTTTGTTGGTGAACAAATGTTTCGCCCTTCCTTTCTGACAAGGAAGAACAATGCTTACCATCAGGTAAAGACCAAGGAGTCAAGGCCTCTGTATCTCAAACATCTGAAATAAACATCCAAATGGGCTCAGGCCATGGAAGAGCTCAAAAAGGGTTTTGAAAATCAAGTTAGACAAGTGGAGGAAAAACTGGGAAGAGAAATGAGAGAGATGCAAGAAAAGCATGAAAAACAGGTCAATACCTTGATAAAGGAGACCCAAAAAAATGCTGAAGAAAATAACACCTTGAAAAATAGGCTAATTCAATTGGCAAAAGAGGTTCAAAAAGCCAATGAAGAGAAGAATGCTTTCAAAAGCAGAATTTGCCAAGTGAAAAAAGAGGTTCAAAAACTCACTGAAGAAAATAATTCTCTCAGAATTAGAATGGAACAGATGGAGGCTAATGACTTTCTGAGAAACCA
>JAQQSK010013243.1:0-11560 GCA_028658325.1 Potorous gilbertii
TGGGAGAAAATTTGGAACCCAAAATTTTGTGAAAATGAATGTAAAAAGTTAAATAAATAAATTTATATTAAAAAATACTGTTAATTTGGTTTCTTTTACATCAAATTAATGGTTTTTCTATTTTGTTTTCATGAAACTAGTTATTTTTATTTATTAGTTCACATTTTGTTACTTTCTATTTTGTTAATCTCTTTGATTTTTTTTTATTTTTAATTTGGTTTTTAATTGGGGTTTTTAATTTTTCTTTTTCTAGTTTTTTATTATATGCTAAATTCATTGACATGTTCATTCTCTAACTTATTGACCTAAGCATTTAGAGATGTAAAATTTTCCCTAGGTACCATTTTGACTGCATCCCACAAATTTTCAAATGTTGTCTTATTCTTGTCATTTTCTTTAATAAAATTTTTGATTGTTTCTATTATTTATTCTTTGGCCCTCTCATTCTTTATGATTAATTTATTTAGTATCTAATTGATTTCTAATCTATGTTCCCTTCTATCATCACCCTTTCCCCTTTTCCTGCTTATCCACTTTTTCTTCTATTTCCCTGTTGGGGAAGAGAGAGATTTTTATACTCATCTGAGTGTGTGTATTATTCCCTCTGTGAACAAAACCTGATGAACGTGAGGCTAAAGCATTTTCCACCCACCCCCCATTTTCCTCTCCACTCTAAAAACTCTTCCTTGAGTGCCTCTTTTGTGTGAGATAGTTTTCCCCATTCTCCTTTCCCCCTGTTCCCAGTAAATTCCTTTTTATACCTCTTTAATAAAAAAAATATTTATCTTTAGCACTTTTTCTTTCCAAATTTTGAGTTTCAAATTTTCTCCCTTTTTCCATTTCCTGAGAAAGCAAGCAAAGTGATATCAACTAATTATATATGTGAAATCATGAAAAATATATTTCCATATTATCCATGTCACAAAAAAAGCAAAAAAAAATGTGAGAAAATCGTGCTTCAGTTTGGACGTATAGTTCATCAGTTGTCTCTCTCTCGAGCGCGATAGCATTTTTTCATCATGAGTCCTTTGGAATTCTCTTGGATGAATCTATTGATCAGAGTAGCCAAATCTTTCACAGTTCATCATCATTACACTATTGCTGTTACTGTTTACAATGTTCTCTTGATTCTTCTCACTTCACTTTGCATCAGTTCATAGAGATTTTGCCATGTTTTCTTCTGGAATCACTCCCTTTGTCCTTTCTCTGCCCCTCAATTTATTATTTATTTTAAACATTCTTTTCCTTATTTTTGTTCTGAGATCCTCATAGTCCAATGCATACCTGTGTCCTCTGTCTATATATGCTCTTCCTTACTGCTTTAATAATGATAAATTCTTAGAAGTTATAAATATCATCTCCCCATATAGGAATGCAAGTAGTTTAACCTTAATTAGTCCCATATGATTTCTTTTTCAGCTTAAACTTTTTATACTTTTCTTGAATCTTGTATATAAGTCAGTTTTTCAATTCAGCTCTGGTCTTTTCATCAGGAAAGATTGAAAATCCTCTATTTCATTAAATAGTCATTTTTCCCCTCGAAAAATTATACTCAATTTTGCTGAGTAGGTTATTTTTTGTTATAATCTTAGTTCTTTTGCCTTCTGGCATATCATATTCCAAGCCCTCCAGTCCTTTAATGGGGAAGCTGCTAAATCTTGTGTGATCCTGACTGTGGCTTCAACATATTGAATTATTTTTTGTCTGTTAGCAGTTATATTTTCTCCTTGACTTGGAAGCTCTAAAATTTGAATATAATATTCCTGGGAGTTTTCATTTTGGTATCAAAATGACCACTCAATAATAGCTGTATTGCAAGAATAAATCCTGTGGTAGGCAGAAGTTCAGATACAGGTCACTGTGCATTTGTGATGTAGCTGAACTCATTTTGTGCTTAGATCCACAATAGGAGAATCACCAAGGGAATGTCTAGTTGCCAGTCATGAATTCAAATTTTCTGGTCTGGATAAATAATAAAGTGTTATGATGGAAAAGGGCACTAGATCTTGAATTGGTAGGCTGATTATTGAGTGATTAGGCTTGATGATCTCTGAGGTCGCTTTCTAGCTCCAAATTTTCTGTACTTACATTTAGGGGTGCTAAAATTATTTCTCCATTGGAGAACCATTCTCCATGACCTGAGAATTTTGGTAAATCATGCAAAGGATAGAAGAAAATCACAATTTTTCAAAAAATTGAAAAAAGTTGATATATGAAATCAAAACTAGTTTAATTTTACTTTGAATCCTGGCAAATCCTGAAATTTATTTTTTCTTAGTTAATAGTATTTTATTTTTCCAATTACATGCAAATATGGTTTTCAGCATTCACTTGAACACTGCATTCAATTGAATTCCAATTTTTTTCTCCTTCCCTCCCTTGCCCCCTCTCCATGATGGCATGCAATCTGTCATAAGCCATTCATGTACAATCATATTAAACATATTTCCTCATTACTCATGTTGTGATAAAATAATCAGATGAAAAGGGAAAATCACAAGAAAGAAAAAAAAGAGTATGCTTCAATCTTCATTTAGACTTGAAAGTTTTTTCTCTGTGATTCAATATCTCTGCATTTTTTCATTATGAGTCCCTTGGAATTCTTTTAGATCACTGCATTGTTGAGAAGAGCTAAGTCTATCAAAGTCAGTCATCACACAATGTTCCTTACTCAACGTCAGTTCATGTAGGTCTTTCCAGTTTTTTCTGAAATTTTCCAACTCATCATTTCTTATAGAACAGTAGTATTCCATTATATTCATATACCACAACTTGTTCAGCCATTCCTGTATGGATGGGCATCCCCTCAATTTCCAGTTCTTTGCCACCACAAAAAGAGCTGCTATAAATATTTTTGTACATGTAGCTCTTTTCCCTTTTTTATGATCTCTTTGGAATATAGACCTAGTAGTGGTATTACTGGGTATGCACAGTTTTTTAGCTCTTTGGACATAATTCCAAATTGCTCTCCAGAATGGTTGGATCTATTCACAACTCCACCAAAAATGCATGTGTTCCAATTTTCCCACTTCTTCTCCAACATTTATCATTTTCCTTTTTTGTCACATCAACCAATCTGATAGGTCTGAGGTAGTACTTCAGAGTTGTTTTAATGTGTATTTCTCTAATCAGTAGATATCTAGAGCATTTTGAAGTGCATTTTAAAAGGTCAGTTTAGAGTCCTTAGAATAGGAGTTTATTATGGAAAGTCAACATGAGAAGTTCATGCTTTTCCTACTTCCTTCCTTCCTTCTTTCCTTCCTTCCTTCCTTCCTTCTTCCTTTCCTTTCTTCCTTCTTCCTTTCTTTCTTTCTTCATCTTTTTTATAGGGTTTCTAGACTACTAGATCTGGGGGATTCCATAGTCCTACTGTGTTTGCATCTTAGCAAGAAATTTAACAATGTCTCTTAACAATATCCTAGTGAATGAAATAAAACAATGTGAACTAGATACCAGTACCATGAATGGTTTTTTGTTTAATGCATTGATGTCAAGCTAAAGGGAAATACTTACTAGAATATTCCAGAGAACTTCTATTCTTGTCCTTGGTCATAATCTGTTCCACAGTTTTGTCAATAACTTTTTTAAAGGCATAGATGAAATGATTTTCCAATTTGCTGATGACACTAAGTTAAGAGCAATAGTTACTATATTAGATGGTGGAAGCAGGATCTCAAAAGATCTCAGTAAATTGAAACAGGCTAAAGCTAGTAAGACAGAGGATAAATATAAATCCTATAACTTTAGTTTTAAAAAAATCAACTATGTAAGTCCATGATGGTGGCAATATGACTAAACAATAATTCACATGCAAAAAAAAAGGCCAGGTGTTCTAGCAGTCTACAAGTTCTCTATAATTTAACAAAATACAGTGGAAACTAAAAGTGTCAATTGCGTCTTAGTTTGTATTGATAAAATTTTAGATTTTATCTAGATTGAATCCATATTGAATCAGGTTATGGGGCCACCACACCACAGTCTCATCACATCTATAACATGGTATCCCATTTTGAGTGCTGAATTTTAGAAGGGATATTGACAACCTGGCTTGTGTTCATAGAGAACAACCACAAAGGTAAAAGGACTTCAAATGATTCCATAAGGCATGAAACCAGAGGTGTTTAGCCTAAAGAATAAAAGTTGTAGTTGAATATTGGTGGGGAAAGGTGAAGGGAGAATTATCTGTATTGCAGATATTTGAAGAAGTTCATGTGAAAGAAGGATTAGACTGAATTTGGTATTTTTGTTATGAGGTCCTCTATACTGCTCATTCCTCATGCCAAGAATACATTCACTCCTAATCTCTGCATCATAGAATCTCTCACTTCCTTCAGGACATAACTTAAACATTACCTTCTCTGTGAAGCCTTTCCTAATATGCATGCTGCAAGTGCCCTCATGCCCTCACCACCTTGTAATTATTTGTGTATATTCTCTTTATAATTACTGTGTGTATGTACTTGTTATCTCACTCATTAAAATGTAAGTTTCTACCAAGTAGGTATTATTTCATTCTTTTTATATGTCCTACTAGAATCTGGAATAGAGTCTGACAGATAGTAGGCATTCAACAAATGATTGTTGGTTGATTATTGAGTATGGTACAATAGATTGATATCTGGGTTCACTGGGAGGAAGTTACAAAGTGATGGATTCCAACTTAATATAACAAAAAGGTACCTGAATACAAAGTGTCCAATAGGTAAATGGTTTGTATTAGGCTCATCCTTGACTTTCAAGCAGACTTCTATTCCATCCATTTGGCAATTCAGTATGTACCATCTTCTATCATCTTTTTGTTTTCATCTACAGTTATTTAACTTTTTGTGTATTTGTGCCTTACTTCCATGATGAAACTGTAAGAGTCCTGAAAAGGATGACTTAGATATTTTTCTGTAATTCCTTATGACTAGATCAAGGTCTTGTAAATAGGAGACTCACAGTAAATATATATTTATTGATTAGATGCCTGAGAATTGAAGTGTGGTGACATTTAGGATAGACAGAAAAAAATCACTTAAATAGAAGTTGAATCATACTTTCCTAAAATATGAAACTGCTACAAAAGCATAGAAACAACCCAACAAGTGAATCAATTTGGTTTTTTCTTTTTTTAATATAATTTATTTATTTTCAGTTTTCAACATTCACTTCCACATGATTTTGAATTCTAAATTGTCCCCCATCCTTCCCCTCCCCCAACCTCAGGATAGTGTAAACCCCAATGACCCCTTTCCCCTATCTGCCCTCCCTTCTATCACCCCCTTCTACCATCTCCCTCCCCTCATTTTCCTGTAGGGCAAGATAGATTTCTATACTCCATTGCCTGTACAACTTATTTCCTAGTAGCATGCAAAAACAATTTTTAACAAAGTGAGTCCACTTGTTATTCAGTCCTCAGGAATAGGATGGGTGGAAATGGGGTACTCTTTTTAATAGAGGTATTATTAAGTTCTTGAGATAAGATGATTTTGTTGCAAGTAATGGCACGAGCTTTAGAAACAAAATGGTAGGTATAACCAAAGAACGCTCTTTATATTTACATAAAGGAAAAAAAGATAATATTATTTAGGAAGTAATATTTCTGGAAAATAGAGAAACATAATAGTATAAATACTATAAAATTCAATAATAGCTCTTGCCTGCACCAAAATGGTTAATAAATGCAAAAATAATCTTTTTGCTTCAATCTCAATTCCAAAGTCAGAATGTTAGTTAAGATTTTATCAGAGTTGTTTCCTATAAAGTATTGACTTAGCTTGTTTTTCTAAATATGAAATATGACTTGTGAATTTTAAGCACATTTGTGAACTGCAATATTATAGGTGCCAATAAAATCACTGTTGATGTGCAATTTTATAGACCTTCTATTTACCATAGCAGGCAACCATGTATAAATGTGTATTACATGAGACGCCAAGTCATTTAACTTTATTAGATTTGAATTGACCCTGTGGGAAAAGAAACAATTAATCAACATAAACCTTCTTAGGGTAAACTTTTTCAGATAGTTTACAAAACATATGCTTTAATGAATAGTATTTTTTCCTCTGAAAAACATATGCTTTAATGAATAGTATTTCCCATTACAGATGCAGTATGGAAGAGAGTGCTGGGTTTAAGTCAGGAACTTTTGGGTGCTAAACCCACCTCTGATATTTTGAAACTTTGGGCAAGTTATTAACTTCTATGTGCCTGAGGAAATTCTTCGTGATTTATCTACTGGATCTTATGGGACATGAAATTGCTAATACTTGGCACTCTCTATGGGATAACTTAATATGTCCATGAATTTCCTTATATCTTCAAGATGCTTTTTTTTTTCATTTGGAGAAAATGTCTTTAATAACAAGAAAAGCTAGCATTTGTCTAGTGCAGGGGTAGGGAACCTGCCACAAGTTTCCCCCTCCTGATCTAGTGTCCACTATGTGCCAGGCATTGTGCTAAGCACTTTACAAATATTATATCTCCTTTGATCTTCACAACAAACTTGGGAAACTGGTGCTATTATTATAATATTATTATTTTTATTTTACAGTTGAGGAAACTGAGGTAGATTGTGGTTAAATGACTTGCCCACACATAGTTAGCAAGTATCTGAAGCTGAGTTTAGCCACAGATCTTCCTGATTCCAGGTCCAGTGTTATATCCACTGCACTATCTAGCTGCCTTTTTTTGATAAGATATTTTTAACTTATATTCCTTCCAAATTCAGTGGGTAGGAAGAAGATATTGATCATATTCCATTTGTTCTCTGTATATTTGTTTGTTCTCTCTGTATATAGACATGATGTTGAACAATGCGTTTTAGTTAGATTATTTATAGATAAGAAAGCAGTCATGCTTGGAATATAGAGATATTTGTGTAAAATTTGCAGCAGAGGTGATTTGTGGCAGAGACATTGAAGCTCCATAGCTGCCTATCTCATGTTTTGAGAGTGATTCACGATACTTCCCTGAATTCCATAGACACAGTTCAACTATCATCATCATCATCAACCACATTTATTAAATGTCTGACACTGTGCCATACTTTGAAAACACAAAGAAAACCCATCAGAAGGATTGGGAAGCTTCTTTATCTTTCTTGGATCCTTTGTTCAATTTTTCTATGGTATTTTGGTAAGGTTACATGATATGAGCTGTCTTTACAGTCAGACCAAAACCAATTTTCCTCCTTGAGCAAAGATAGTACTTTCCAATGAATGAATAGATACTAGAATGAAAGTCATTCATTCTTCCACTCTCAAATTATGTCACCTTTACTTGGGAGCACTTTTGTGTCTACTATGAAGTACTTCATCTCTCACAACAGCTATATACTGCTTTGAAAAGTTCTGGGGTCTAGGGTCACAACACAGGACCCCAAGATTTTGGATACATGGAGGCAGTATATGCTGAAAACATCAGTTTCAGGAAATCCATTTAGATTTTATGAAAACATCCTTCCACTTGTCCTTTTTATCTCCCTCTAACAGTCAATTTAAGACTCCTTAAAATATATAGTTCTTATAATTCAGTTCTACTTTCTAATCAAGTTTGAGAACACTAAAATAATTGGAGAAATCATGAAAAATTAAGAGCAGGTGCTGATAAGCTAAGAATAAGGAATGAAGAAATTCCAGTTTCTAATTTAATAAAATGAAAGTTTCACTCTTGAGAGTTGTTTTAGTAATTCCTGAGAGGGATCAAATCAAGTGAATTAAATAAATTAATGCTTTCCCATTAAGAGTTTTGCATTAAAAAGGAAATTGAAAGTATATGTTCCTGATTTAATATGCTTTTAAACTGGACATGGAAGTCTAGAAATTCAGAGATAAGATTTTGAGCAAAAAGAGTAACCCTATAGCTACTTCCACGTCAACCTTAAAAGAAGGTTTTACCCCAAAACAATTACAGTTGATCATGAAAGAGATTTTTAAAGAGGGGATTAACCTTCCCTATGTTTATCTTAAGAATGACTGATATCATAAGAATGGATATATGTGTGTGTGTGTGTGTGCGTGCGTGTGTGTGTGTGTGTGTGTTGGGAGTTTCATTTGACCTTATGACTTCCAGAACAAAGGACAAATAACAACCTCTGTGAGTAGAAAGAGAAGTTGCCCCACTGGGGATCCAACTGGAACTGGCCAATTGGGCAACACAGCTCTTTCTCTGTCTCGCTGTCTCTCTTTCTTTCTTTCCCTTCCCTCTGCCCACATAGAGTATCATACCCTTACTTGCCCACGCTGTGCCCAAAGGAATATAAATTTTGATCATTGAAACTTTTTTTTTTCTAAGGACCACTCCTTTAAACCCAAAATCATTCTGACTCTCACTGATCTGCCAACAATAGGTCCCAGGTCAAGCCTTGTTTGGTCATTGTTTGGGTCCTGATTGGTTCAGAGTGACTGGAAATAGCAATTGTTTCTGTTTTGACCAGAAACCCTGGGAGTCTTCCCGAACTAGATTGAATTTTTTTTTCTTGACTATCTAAAAAGGCAGTTCTCTGCCTTATGTCTTACCTAACCGTAATCATTGAATGGGCCTTGACTCAATCAAACTGAGACCTGGGAAAGACCTTAGCTTAAAAAGGCCAGGGTCTCTCACTGCATCCAAGGCCATCTCCAGTAGTTTTGATCCGTAGCTCATCACTGGACCCATATGACTTCAAAGGACAAAGTGAAGCTGGTGACTATATAGCCCTCTGTCCTGGTGTCACCTCCCTAATGTTAGGGTCGTCTTCAAGAAGGAAGGCCAAACAACAACAAAACAATGAGACTGCTACCACACTAACTCAAAGAAACAATTATGTTTGTCCTTCATACACAAGTCATGAAATACACTATTTCTTCATGTCTCCCAATCACCCAGTAGGGTTCTTTTCTGAAAGAATACTGGGTAAAACTAATAATCATAGACTTACTATATATGTAGTGTCCTCCATAGAAGGTAGGTGACATAGATCTTATTTTTTTTAATTGCTAATGAACAAAAGGGTACAATTTAAAGTCCTAGAGCCTAAAGTGTCATGTAACCAGTGGGCACCATTCTTCAGAAAGTGTCCTTGGTGATTTGTCGAAAGGACTCTTGACTATATAATGCTATATGTGTGTGCGTGCATATGTATACATGTATTTGTGTATATATGTATATATGTGCATATGTATATATGTGTATAGGTATATAGTTATTATACCTTTGATGATTTGGTTAAAGCCAATGGCTACTCTTCTCATCTCCTACTTATTGATTTCTAGATTCTGGAAAGTTTCCTGACATATTTTAGATCCTCACAAAAATCCAGAAAAGACGCATCTTTACTTACTGTAGTAAAATAAAACCAATTCATAAGTGTCTAAAGAAAACTGCTAAATTGATCATATTTAGCTATTTCTTTAAGGTCTAAGCAGAATTGCAAAATAGTGGTGATCAGATCTTAAAGAATTAAGCAATTTGTATAACTTAATTTTTAAAAAGAACCAACAACCTTTAATTGCAAGGAAATTTAAAGACTCAGATGAGTTTTACAAAAAAGTAGTGTAGTAATGTAAAGGATTCAACTAGCTATTTCTAAAGTATACTAAAAGTAAACTTCCTTTAAAATAAACTTAAAGTCTACTTCTTTTAAGGAATTATTCTTTCAAATGAATCAATCTTCTTAATTTTTAACCTAGTCTTCTACTAAATAAAATGATAAAGTGATATAGTGATAAATGATATACTCTCAGATGATATCCCTACTTTTGATATTATTCAGCCCTATTAATGCATAGACTTTTTTGTCTTTGAGTTTGAGCACAGTATTGTAGATATCCTTCTATACTTTTTTCTCTGAAAAATATTGAATTTATTGCCCACAAATGAATAATAAATGCCCACAACACATTAGTTGGTCTTGAGCAAGAGGTTACAAGAAAAGTTAAAGGTATGCTTTTATAGATTTTATTTCTATGGAATGTGTTAGAATATTTGACCTTCCAAAAAACTACAACAATATCTAGTATTTATATAATTTCTTAAGGTCTGCAAAACACTTAACAAATAGTATGTCATTTTATGCTCACAACAACCCTGGGAGGCAAGTGCTGTTATAATTATCCCCATTTTACAAATGAGAAAATTGGGGTAGAGAGAAGTTAAGTGACTTGCCTAGGGTCACATAGCTAGTGAATATTTGAGGCAAAATTTGAATGTATTTCTTCTTGACTTGAGGTCCAGCACTTCATATATAGGATCATGGATCTAATGTTGGAAGTGACCTTAGAGATCACCTAATACAAGACTCCCATTTTATAGATGAGAAAACTGAGTCTCATAGAGGTAATGTGATTGGTTCGGTGCCCCACAAGTAGTTAAGTGACAGGGACAGGCTTTAAACCTTAGCTATCTGATTCTTATGAGGGCCTTTCCATGATGCCATTTTATTTGTGAGCCTCAGAAAAATGATAGTTTATTAGATGCTTCATAATATGAAACCATCTTGCCCTCTTGCCCCTAAGTTATCCGGAAAAAACAAATGTGAAAACTTTCACCAAATGCATAGTCACCCTCAGTGAATGACTATGGATGCTTTATGATTCCTTTTTCTCTCGTGATCTGAAATGCTACATAAAAGTTGTCAAAAGAGATTTCTGAGTGGAGGATCAAGTAGAGGGGAGAACTAACGTCTCAGTCTGGTAGAGGTATGTTGTATAGCACCAAATTCATAAGACACTAAAATAAAGAGTATTGCAGATAAGAATGTTAATGATAATCCCTTCTTTGTTTTAGTGTTGGTTCTCTCTTGTTCTTAGACTTTAGAAATTCCATTTCCCTTAGAAATGCAGCAGATAAAGAGAATTATGTAGCTTCAGGGCCCTTTTAGTTCCCTTCATTCCTAATTAAATAAATAAGCCTTACTTTTCCTTCCTGCTTCATTTTCCTTGGACCTGATAGACCTTAAAAGCTCTTTTCATTTAAGGAGAAATCTTGTGGGAATGCTACCGTTTAAGAAGTAACAACATGCTGATTCTGTCCCTCTAACTTAGTTAATTTATTTGATGAGGATTATGATGATTAATGTGTATATATATATATATATATATATATAAATGTGTATATATATACACACACACATACATATATATATACACATATATGTATATATATATATATATATATATATATGCAACTGAATTGGACAAGTTGTAGCACAGAGAATAAAATCTATTATATTTTATATATTACATTTATTATCTATATTACATTTATAACAAGATTCCTGATTCAATATAGTTCATTCAGGTGCAGAATGAGAAAAGACAGGAGATAATCATAAGAATGAACATTGAGATGATGAGGAAGAAAAGTTTAGTATAGGAAAAGTACTTTATCCAATGTGGAAAACAATTAATTTCCTAATGTTTATAATGCCAAGAGGATCCACTAGCCTACAACTTCCAGTCCTTGCATTGCTGTTAGCACTGCTATTTTGCCATGATCCACACCCTCATCTAAAGCCTACTTGGATTTCTACTTCTCTCACATGTAAGAGTTGTCCAGAGGTCACCTTCCCCGTTATTCTCTGCATTTTATTTAA
>JAQQSK010013244.1:0-11560 GCA_028658325.1 Potorous gilbertii
GGATTCAGATGACTGTGGAGGAGAAGTGAGGCTGGTGACCTTGCACAGCCCTACCTCACTCAAAACAAAGTCAAGTGCAAGTCATGTCATTATTTCTCTGATTGCATGGTCTTCTTCTGCACGGAAGGAGGGCAAACACAAGTGCTGACAAACCTTAGAATGCAGTGGCAGGGCAAATAGTAAGGTTTGGTCCTCATCCATCTTATTAGAAGAACTACATTTAGTGACTCCCATCTTGGTCTAAGCAGTGTGAGCACTAAAGCAGATCAAATAAGTTCTGGGTAACCCCATTGCCCCTGGTGATAACATGTCTTATTGTCCCTGGTGATAACATGTCTTTCTGCCCCTCTATTTGACCCAGATAGGAAGGAAATAGTAAACTAAACTATTTGCTGTTGTATTTTGTTAATGTGTCTTGTAGGTAGCTGCATTGAGACAGATTAAATGAAGCGCAAATCAAGCTTAATAAATCTGCCATTTACTCTTTCTTACAAAGAAACTAAAAGCTCCAGGTTTTATGTCTTTATACTGTTAGTTTTATTTTTTACCATAGGTATATAAAATTTTTTATTTATATTGTTATATGTTAACAGTATGAAATAAAAATATAGATGTGTTGATTTTTATATCAGCATTGTAGATGAAATGTTTTTAAGCGACAAAAATCTAAATAGAACTGAGTTCTCACTCTTTTTTCTACAGTCTGTATTCAGAAGCTCACCATTTTTGGGCTGTTTTCTCTTTGGCCTGCCACTGGGTGTCATCAGCATCATGTGTTATGGAATCTACACGGCTGACACAGATGTAACTTATACAGAAGAACGAATTGAAGTACCTAAAAGGGAAATTGAAACTACGGATGTAAGAGATGAAGGCAATGAGGAAGAAAAAAAGGAAGAAAACAGTGGAAATTCTCTAGTACTTTCAGATGCAGAGCAGGAACCCAAAGATATATTGGAAAAGAAAAATGACTGAGTCTTCTATGATTTAGGTTATTTGATAGGATTTCTAATTAAAAAAACAAACTTATTTATTGAATTTAGCCATTTAATCATGATCTTTGCTGAGGAAAACATCTGATCTGTATTTTGCTAATATCAAATTCCTGGACTAAAATCTTCCCATATTTTGGGGAAAAGGTGGGTCTTATGGATAAGAAATTATATATTTATCTTTTTTTTAAAGCAGTTTTCAGAGTTTACTATTGATAAACATCAAAGCAAGAAACTAACTCAATTTATATATTTGTTTATTTGAATATTATCTGACAAAGTTGAAGTTCTGGGGCAGAATATTTACATCTGTCAATCAGATAGAAGACACATTTTCACTTAGAACAATAACACTCTCAATTACATTTTTGAAAAAAATTAAAAGTAGGTATTTATTCTGGCCATTTCAAAGACGGGCACTTTGAATGTGTAGGACTTGTAATGATTCCTCCCGCATAGAACTCTTCGTGTTATTCAGACTTTGGTAGATAAGAATAATCTGATTTTACACAGCGTGACAGTTTTATGTCAGTGGTTAAAGAGAGAACAGACTTTGCTTTTTTGCATTATCATAAAATCTGTGTATAGATCTGCCCTAAACCCCAAATCAGGAACCCTGTGCTTGCCTTCATGTCTTAAGCAAAATTACTTAAAGAAATATTTTTAAACCCATCAAAATTGTTAGATTTGCAGTTATTCCATGAAAATGTACACCTCACTGTGTAGGCTGTATTTAGGTAGCATTGTTTTTAAAAGTTGTTGGCATAAAGCTTATCATGACAGGTTATGTAACGTTATAAAACAAAAACTCTTGGGAAAGAATATCTATTAAGGTCATCTTCTATACATCTCCTCATTGTCCCTGTCTTTTCATTTTATACCCTTATTTAAATACTGCACTAAATCTATACAGAGAGATATCTATAGATTTTTATTTTTACATGACAGTGTATTTATTTTAGTTTGGATTTATATTTGATCATTTTTATTTTAGCTGCCATTTGAACAGAAAGCTGTTTGTTGTTTGTGTATTAATCATTGACATATTCAAGTGTTTTTCTTAAATATCCAATTATAAAAATTATTTCCAATTCAAGTCCAGATTACTGGAAGTGTAAGTTATCTTATTTTCTGTTCCCAAGGAGCTAACCTTTGATTAGCACTGATGCTGTGAGGATCACCGTAGAAACTGAACTTAAATTCTTGATTTTACAAGTACAGAGGCAATATTAACATCAATTTTATTAGGATTGCTTGTGCTTGCATTTTTTAATCTTTCTTATTGCAGCCACTCATTGTTTAAATACATGCCAGCTTCATTGCTTTTTATAATAAAACAAATATGCTGTGGCACTGAATTATTATATTTCTAAATTAAACTTTAACTAGTAGAGGTATACTATGTATAATTAATTCTATTTGGTAATACTTATTCATTTTCTCTGTTGGACATGAATGTTAGCTTTCTTATTATATAGCACTTGAATTTGTATGGCCACATTGCAAAGTCTGGAAATTACCAATGCCTATGATGAGAGTCAGTGTAAGACGTGAATGCTTAACAATCATGGATATGAAGAAATTGTTACAGAAAAGATCATTGGTTTCTTTTGACCATGTCAGACTTAGTCATTAGCATGACTTTGGACCCTCAAAACTAAATATCTTTCTATAATCTCCACCTAACATGAATGACCTCAGGAACAATCACAGCCTATTTTATATACACAGATAACTTAGCTATCTTACTATATAATTTGAATGTTCATATTTGTGATATAGTAGTTTCTTTTCTCAACTCTATCTTTGCCCCAGTTGTTCTTTGCCTCACTTTTATTTTTTTTTTTAAATTTCCACATCAGGAAGACTTTAATCTTTGTGATTTAGGAATAGAGGAAGACTCCATTATCCTTCTAAAAATTAAGTCTTTTTTAAACTTCAGAGTAGGAATTAAAAAAAAAATTCATCTGCATACTGATGTGATACAATTCTTGTTTCTTTATTATTGTACTTTTCTTCCACAATTCCTTTTTCCTGGAAAAATTTTAGCAAAATTATGTGGTGAGAAAAAAAAAACCATTTAAAAGTCAAACTCCTTCTTTGGTTGGGCTTTTAAAGAACATAGCTGCCAGTGGTTCATGGGGTGCATCATGTTAAAATGAAATAACTACTGTATGAAAAATTATATGCTAATTTGGAATGTCTACTTCTTTAATTTAGTGGGATTTGTTTGTGTTTTGTTTTTTTTTTCAAGAATAATTTTGAGTGTGCTATATAGAGCTCGGAAGGATTACAGATGCCTGATGGCTAGTAAACCGGTGCCTAGATAATATTTAAATAAGAGTTTTTTCAGCATTTTCAAAGAGAAATTGGGTTAATCGTTTTCTCAACCTGCCTATATGCCTCTCCCCAAATTCTCTTTGTTTTTCACGTTATTTCTTTCTATAGCAAATACAACCTAAAACTATATAGAGGAGTCTTCTGATGAGTTTCCGTTTCAGAGTTTCTATATTCTCTTTAACAGACAAAGCTTGCTGGCACCTGCTGTGGAATAATATACCAAATATCTGGTAGGCTGTCCAGTCTAAGTTTGCATAAAGGCATATGTCTCACTCAGGTACAGATGAGTTGTTAAAAATAAACAGCTATGCTGTTTTAAAAAAATAACAATTTCAATGCACTCACATCTTCATCAGTACTTCATCCCAGAATTGCATTTCTGTGGAGTGAAGAGCAAAAAATCACATACCTATTCTTAATATCTTGATAGTATTGTAATAGTATGCAAAAAGATTGGTTTGTGTCTTAATTTGTGAGATTTGTTTTAGCATTTTATTTTTATATATATATTTTTTCCTGAAAGAAATTAGATGTCTGAGTCCAAGAGAGGGCAAAAAATAATTTTCTATTACTTTACCTTGGACTAATTATGTAAAGGTTTCTGAAAATCTAACATAACTGAATTTATGATGTACTGCCTTATGGTACTGCGTGTAAACCTTTGTTTTTCTACAATAAATTAATTGAAAAAATGTTGTAATGTATTTTTATTGTCCAATATAGACTAATATTCTACTTAGGATTGGGTAGTTATAGAAATGGAATAGGGGGCATAGGTCTTTATTATATAATAGCCCCCCAACCTTTGTTCTGTGAATCCTTTGGCATCTTGATGTGACCTACATAACCAGGTGCAAGCTGCTTCTTTTTTTTTTCTTTTTAAACTGTTTTTTTTACATTAAGAATGTGCTTTTCAAAGGAACATGTACATGTATGTATTTATGTATATATATGTGTATATGTATATATGTGTGTGTATGTGTGTATATATAACATATATACATGAAATGTTGATTGTTTAAAAGGTTTCTGCACTTAAGGAACGTAGCTTCTTTTGGCCATTTTTCATCTTTAAGATTCAAAAATGGGTCTTTGTAAGTATAGTTTGCATCAGCTATCTCTGGTTTGAATAACAAATCCTTGCTTCCTTTAAGACTGCCACTACATATCTATTAAGACCTTTGGATGTTCCAGAATCCACTTTTTATATATTTTTTATCATATGATTTGATAAAATGTGTTCATTGATTTGTTCTCTCTCTTATTTAGAACTGTTCTAATGGATGTTGACCATGGGTAGGTGCTAAATCATTAGAATTGTAATCCACCGTTATTAAATAGATTCTGAACCTCAATTTATACTCTGTTGTCTAGAAGTTAAAAGACTTACTTAACTTAAACCCATAAGCTTATTAATTATAAATGTGAACATTTAAAACCCTCTGCTCATGAAAAATCGTAGCCACCACCCCCTCCTCTTATCTCCTCCCACTCTTCATCATTCCCCTCTTTTCCCCTTCCCTGTCCCCTCCCCTCCTTCCCTTCTTCCTCTTCCCCCATCCTCACCATTCCCTCCATCTTTTCTCCTTCCCTCCCCAGACTAGACAATGTCGTGGTGCAGATGGCCAAGGAGGCCATGAAACCCACCAAGGCGGGCATCATGGGGTTGTGCCAGGACATATTCTCCAAAATGACCACATACCTGATGGGTGAACTTACGGAAAATATGAACAAACTAACTTGAAATATCTAGAAATGAAAGATATTGCAGTAAACATTAGTAGAAACCTAAGGAATTTAAGCCAAAAATATGCAGCACTTCAACCTTATCTGGATCAGATCACTTTAACTGAGCAAGTTGCAGCTCTTGAACAGGCAGCTTACAAATTGGATTCATATTCAAAGAAACTAGAAGCAAAGTACGAGAAGTTAGAAAGGTGCTGAAAGACTTCTTTAGCATAAAGACTTTAATTACAAAATGTTTCATAAGAGCTGAAATAAGTGGGATGGAACATCACTATGCTTCAGTTCCTAAAAGTGGTGCTGCCAATCTAAGGAGAATCCCAGCCTCCACCTCTGGTTGGATGTGTAACTCAGGCCACTTCCAATGTTTTCTTAAACTCGGACCCCACTGGAACCCCATCTTATCCTATGCTTTGTTTTGTGTGTCCTGTTCCAAGGCTCAGAAATCATGATCAACCCCATCTAGAGCAGACACAGATGAGAGGCTCTCATCTCCTTGTCTTCTCTCTTCTTCCCTCTTCCCTAGACCCCCCATCCCCTTCGTAATCTGTTCTTGATCTTAAATAATAAATGCTGATCCGTGAGAAAAAGAAAAATCAGAATAGTTTGAGCTTCAAATGATAAAATTGTAAAGAAACATATAAAATCATTTACATGCATAACAGGATTATCAAGTTATAGAAAGGCTAGGGTTTTGGATAGCATGGGTGTAGTAGATAAGAGAAAAGTTTATATTATACTTGTTATATGCTAATTATTTGGTAATAAAAAATGAATGACTCACAATGAAAAAACATTACCATAAAGCATAAAACTGATCATATATATTGTTATTCTCATCTGCCCTGCTGGGTATGATTACTGATATTCTAGGGAATAGGGACAGGACTAAGCATTTATACAGTGCCTACTATGTGCCAAGTTGTCCTAAAAACTTAAATAAATATTATCTCATTTCACAGCAGTGAGTTAGCCACTGTTATCATTTACGTTTTACACATGAGAAAACCGAAGTAAGTAGGTTTAAGTGCTTCACACAGTGTCAGAGAGCAGATTTGACCTGTAGTCAGGATTACAAAATGCATAGGCACAATCTAAAAAATCCCATTTCCTTGGGTTTGAAATGAATGTATTATGGCAATAATTATACCTTGAACTTATAAGCTTTATAGTATTTGGTATATTTTAAATAATTATTAGATTTTAAGTACTCTGCAGTAAAATTGTATTTTATGTTCATTCCTTCTGAGTATCCAAAGGTCAAATATTTTACAAGTATGTACAGTATTGTTTCAGTAGCCCCATTGTGACACATTCTTAACCTTTAGTATGGGGATGCAGTAGTATAACAGTAATGGCTTTAGGAAAGCAGCTTCTATTCTTGTGAACAAGAAAGTAGGTTATATCCAGCCAGGCTTATTTATCTTTCTTTTTACCTCCACTGCCATTCCTCCAAAGATGGGAGATGGCTAAATTGCCTTGAACTTGCTTTTGGTATAAAAGTAAGTTATAACTTACCTGCCTAAGTTTCAAAATGCATGAGTTATCTTCCTGGTACATTTAATATTACTTAAATCAATAAAAATCTTGATTAGTATTACCTGTTTCTATCTTCCCAATTTAATTTAAACAGTGATATGATCAGATACTAACCCAAATACTCTCTACCAAGCTCTCCACTAAATATTGTTGGACAAAAATCCCAAAACCATCTCTAGCATCTGAGAGTAGTTATGCTCAATAACTATCATTCAGTGATCAAGTGTGATTCTTAAATAAGTGATTGAACTTTGTGATCAGGTGCAGATCTTCCCTTTAGCCAAACGAATTGGATAACTGAATGGAAAAGATTAAAGCAAGAAAGAAGTCTAATCTTAGAGCTCAATAGAGAGAAGCTAGCCTTTTAAATTTGAGACAGACTTCAGATAATTAGAATACAAATTATGAAAATTTCCATACTTTGAAATCTACTTGAAGAATAACCTATAGGAGAGACTTTGGCTTTTGGTCAATTAAGAGGAGTAAATTTATTTCTACTTTTAGCTAATAGTTGTTTTTACAGTACCACAAATTTAAAAAAATTTAACATTTCTAACATAGGTATGTATAATATCTACTTTTATAATATATCGTTGGCCCTATTTTCCTAGTTTATAAAAGGAAAATAATATTTCTAGGTAATCAAAGGGTCCTTTTCATTCTAAATTCTGAGATTCAACTGATAATCAAATTATGTTTACTGTTGTTATGAATGACATGACATCTATTGTCTAATGGTTCCAGCATCCTTGTAATCAGAAACTCTTTTTCCTGGCCACCATCACTCATCATTCATGTCAGTCATATCCCTCCTGTGTCTCTATGGTATTCTACCTTGCGTTTCTAGTGTGGCTTCTAAATAATTGCCCTGTCCTGTCACTGTAAACTGTCACTTTCGACCTGTATTCCCTCTAAGATATTACTTTATGTATTTATATTTAATTTTTCTCCATTGTCCCACTTTCTCCCCAAAAAATAGAATTGCAAGTTCTTGAGATCAGGGGCTTTTTTGTTTGTTTTTGTATTCCCCATCACCAGTAACAACTAGCATTTGTATACAGTGCTTTTAAGGTTTGCAAAGCACTTAACAAGTATCTCATTGGGTCTTTATAATAAGCCTGGGGAGAAGGTGCTGTTATACATAATTTTATAGATGAGCAAAGTGAAACAGATATGAGTGTCTGAGGCTGAATTTAAACTCATCTTACTGATTCTAGGTCGATTGCTGTATCCACTGCACTACTTATTTACTTCTCATCTAAATATTTAATAAATGTGAATTAAATTGAATTTCTAGTAACATGTTTGACTGCCAGAAAAAAGGCCATCTAATCCAAAAGAAGACTTTCTGAATTGAAAGAAGTTAATTGAAGGATGTATTCCTCTCCTACTTCATGCTCTTTGTCTCATGGTACTTAGCATTCAATAGAAAGATATAACACAGATAATAAGTACAAAATAATATATAAATGCATCAGAAAGGTATAAGTGGTTATGTGCCATTTGAGAAGAAAAATCCATTTGTTAACAGAGAAGGAAGTTTTCTAGTGGAAGCAGCATTTGAGTTGAATGGTTAATTAACAAGTGGAGAGCATTCCAGACAAGGCTTATAAAGAGGCTAATTAGGTCAGTTTGACTGCAATATAAGAGTGTAAGAAAAGGGAGAAGTACTATGTAAAGACTGAGAAGAAAGTAGGCACCAGGTTGTGGAAGACCTTAAATAGTAGTCAGTGAAGCTTAAACTTGGTGGGCAAAAAAAGGTAGCCTTTTAAGCATTTTGAGCATATCAGTGACACTTAGATCTATGTGGTTTTTCTGGGATGGTTTATCTCCCTGCCCAGACTTAGAATGGTCCGAGGGACAAAACAGAACTGAGAGATGGGATTAGAAATTGGAGCAAGGAGGAAAGGAGAAAAAAATAGGGAAAGAGAGAGAAGAGCATCTGAAGTGGTATAGAGTATTCCATCAAATGCTCAGGTAGGAGTATGATCCAAATTCCATCTTGTATGAGTTTTCGGAAAGAGTAGAACTTTAGAAGTTCCCTAGAGGAATATTAAGGGAAGGTAAAGTAGGTAGAAAACATTCCATCTCCCTCAGATAATATTCTTAAAGAGACTGATGTTCTAAGGAGTTAAGGGATTACTATGTCAGATGTGACAAAATGAGTAGGAGACTAATTCTCCAGACCTGAACCATGACTTTGTCATTACAAGGATGAGCTCAGAGTTTTGTAAAGTTTGAAATGATCAGTCTTTTGTTATCAGCGCATCCAAGAAAAGAACAAACCTTTGGTGTATTAGGAACTTGAACCTCAATAGTTGTTGAATACTGAAGGGCTCGGGAGCAGGAACTATCCTGACTGTGTAGGGATAGTAGGTTTTTCTCTGTTGATTGAGGTAGGGGCCCATTGCTCCAAAATTCATATCACAAATAGATCTAGTGTGAGATATTTTTGACACAATGATCTCAGGTAACTCATCTTTCACTGTGAGCACAAACTGATCAGTACATTGAAAAAGTCAGAAAACATGCAATTTTCCTTAGCCATGCCATTTTCCACCTCCTTCTTTGTATTTTTGTTAACATTAATACATGATTTTTTTGTGGTTCTTATTTACATGTTTGTAATTGTTTATGTTGTTTTCTTGATTTTGATCATCTCACTACTTTAAATCATGTGTTTCCCTACTTTTCTGTATTCATAATATGCATCGTTTTTTTAGAGCACAGAAATAGTCTCTTATATTCATGAGCTCTTATATAATAATGAACTTAGATTAGCTATTCCCCAAATGACGATGTTCTATTTTGTTCCCTTTTTTTTTGCTACCACCAAAACTGAAGTTATAAATATTTTAATGAATATGGAACTTTTCATTAATATCTTACTTTGAGTATATGTTTAGTTGTAGAATCTAGCATTAAAGTCGCCCAGAATTATAAGCTTGTTCTCTTTTGGCACATTGGCCTAGGTTCTCTGGGTCTTCATAAAATTTTTCTTTGACTTCATCAGTGTTTGTCATAGTGGGAGGATAGGCACTGATGATGGTGGCATGGCGTTTTCCTGCAAGTGGCAATCTCATTGTCATGAGCCTGTCATTTATTCCTTTTGGCAGACATACCAGCTTGTTGATTAGATTAGTTTGATTGCAAAACCCACACCAGCTTTGTGGCACTCTCCTTCACTGCACCCACTCCAGAAAAAGATGTATCCAGCTCCAACTTCAGTAAGCTGACCTTCATTTGCCAACTTTGTTTCACTTAGGGCTGCTATTTGGATGCGAAACTTGTTGAGTTCTGTTGCAACAAGAGCAGTTCTTTCAAGTCTGCTGGATTTTGTGCTGTCTATTAATTAGTATGTACATGTTCCATGTGCCAGTGGTGAGTGGAATCATATTTTCAGATGTTTTCGTACATTTTTTTGTGTTTCGACCATATAGTGGGATTCCCCACCTGCTATGGTAATCAGGCCTTGGTTGGGTAAGCAGATAATATTTAGGGCTCGTTTTCTAATCCCCTTTCGAGGTGAGCAGTATGATCCTTAAAGGGCTTCTCAGACTCCCAGGGGGCTGCTGAGTCCCATTTCTGCTTCCAGTGAGAAATGACTTTATTGCCTGGGACCCCTGTATGCAGGGTTGGCACTACAATTCCCAGTGTATCTGTTACAGCAGATGGAGAAGTTTTGAATGCTGTGGATAAGTTCACTTACCTTGGTAGTATACTTTCCAGGGAGACACACATTGATAATGAAGTTGATGCACTCATTGCCAGAACTAGCTCAGTGTTTGGGAGGCTCTGAAGAAAAGTTTGGGAGAGAAGAAGTATTAGACTGACTACCAAACAGAAGGTCCACAGAGCCATTGTGCTGATCTCATTGTTATATACTTGTGAAACATGGACAGTCTACCAGCGCCATGCCAGGAAACTGAATCACTTCCGTTGAAATTTAAGAAGATTCTGAGGATCACTTGGCAGGATAAAGTACCAGGCACTGAAATCCCTGCTTGAGTTGACTTGTCAAGTATTCAGACTTCAGAGAGCACAACTCCAGTGGGCTGGCCATGTTGTTCGAATGCAAAATGTATGCTTGCCAAAAAGACTACTTTATGGAGAACTCACATGGGGCAGGTGATCATATGGTGGCCAGAAGAAGCAATACATGGATGCTCTCAAGGTCTCTCTCAGGAACTTTGGATTTGACTGTGCATCATGGGAGACAGTGGCACAAGACTGCTTAGCATGACATGCCCATATTAGAAAGGGTGCTGTGCTCTTTGAGCAAAGAAGAATTGAGACAACACAAAGTAAACGTAGGATGTGCAGATTTGGGATATCCACCCCAAATATTCACACAATCTGTGCCCAACCTGTGGTACAGCATTCCGAGCTTGTATTGGTCTGATCAGCCACAGACAAACACAATTGAAATTTCACTTTATCTTGGTGATGTCATTTTGGTCCTCTTTGAAGAGGGAAGGACAACAACCAACCTACCAGTTGTAGAATTTCTGGGTCAGAGGGTATGAATATTTTAGTCCCTTTATTTGTATAACTCCTAATTGTCAAAATGGTTGTACTGATTCATAGCTTCACCAGGAACACATTTAGTGTACCTATCTTCCTATAACACCTCCAACATTGACAATTTACATCATTTATCATCTTTGCCAATTTTGGGGGATGAGGTGAAACTTCAGAGTTGCTTTGGATTGTATTGTGTTCCATAGTTATTATAAATGGAATTTCTCTTTGTATTTCTTCCTGCTGTATTTTGTTGGTAATATACAGGAAGACTTATGATTAGGATTATTTTCTATCCTAATACTTTGTAGAAGTTACTGTTTCATTTAATTTTTAGTTGATTCTCTGGGGTTCATTATGTAAACAATTGTAACATCTGCCAAAAGTGATAATTTTTTTCCTCTTTTCCTATGCTTATTCTTTTG
>JAQQSK010013245.1:0-11559 GCA_028658325.1 Potorous gilbertii
ATTAAGTAAAATCCTGAATGAAAAAAATAGACATTTAACAAACAGAAAGACTTTCAGGTATTTGTGATAAAAGCAACAGAAGTTGAGGGAAAATATGACATATAACATCTAGGAGAAAGGTAACGTTAAACAAGGGGCTCAATAAGGTCAAATTGTTTATTTCAAATATATTAAAATAGCAGTACTCCTAAGATTGCTGTTATTATTTGATTAGTTTGGAATATACATATATATGTTGTTTGTGTGTGTTTGTATACACATATACATATATGTATTTTCCGATATATGTGTATACATGTATACATAAATATGTGTGCATGAATGTGTGTATGTGCATATATATTACAAAAGTCTTCTACATTCACAAAAATAAGAAGGTAAGGAGATAGAGTTGGGGGAGAAGATAAGGGACTCTTGGAGGAGTGGGTAGGTTAAGGAATAGGAGGACAAGGTAGCAGGTAGGAGTTAAGCAAAGGAGTGAGGAGGGATATGGTAAATAGAATGAGAATACTGAGGGAAAATAGGAAATGTTGAGTAATTATAGTTTGGAATGCTAATAGGATGAATTTACCCACAAAATGGAAATGGATTTTAGGGGGATGCAGTTTAAAGTTGTGGATTCAGCAATATTTTGCTTTCAGAAAACACTATAAAATGAGAGATACATGCAGATAAAATAAAGGGCAGGAGAAGAATTTATTATGTAAAAAAGCAGGTCTCAGACAAAGTTAAAGCTAAAATAGATGTAATTAAAAGAGAAAAAATAGGAAACCTGCACTATTATCTGTCAACAGTATTATTTTAGACCATTTAAAATAACTAGACAATACAAATATTTGAGAGCATATATATTGATAATTCATTTTTGCTTCTTGTTAATGTAATTTGGCTTCTTAATAGGAAGAGTTTTCCCATGCATTAATAGGCCCATGTGACCTGCTTAAGTCACATGGAAGTCTGATCATCATGAGTCAAGTCACATGGAACAGGAAGGGATGGAGCAGAAAAGGTGGAATAGAAACAGGCACAGTTGGAGCAGAGCTGAGAGGAAATTAGTAAGAGAGCAATCAAAGCTGGGAAAGACAGTAACTAGCATGAGTAGGAGACCTTGTTTGTGATTTCTTTTAGGGAGTTACTTTGTGGGATGCCTAGCAGAGGGAAGGCTTGGGCATGGAAGTGTGCTCTATTTTGTTATTGTATATCAATATCTTTGTTGCTATGATGGATGTGGCTTTCTGGTGTTTGAATAAGTGTTGGTCCTGTCCTCCATGTAGAGAATGTTATATTTCACAATTCAGAAATCACTGGCATAATCATGGCTGCCATAGGAGCTGTGAATATAGTGGTGGTACTACATTATAGCTGCTAAAACGGACACAGGAACTATATGAGTGTAAACATAAAGTTTTTTTATACAAACAAAGTAGATCTAAATAATTGAAATCATATTTATTGTCCATGGGCAGATAAGGTCAATATAATAAAATATGACAATTTTATCTGATTATTCTGTTTATTCAATGCCATCCCAAATAAATTACTAAAATACATCTCATTGAGTTAAAAAAATAACAAAGTTCATTTAGAAGAAGAAAAGGTCAGGAATTATAAAGAAAAAGATGTAAAGGAAGCAGTTTCAACAGTATCAGACCTTAAATGATATTATAAGGTAAAAACATTGTTGAGGTGTAAAATGATTTTGATTATTTTAAATTATAATTTACTTGTATAGATAAAACCTATGTAGCCAAGAATAGAAGGAATGCAGAATATTGGGGGGAAGGTAATTTCATTGACAATCACTCAGATAGAATTTGACTGGGTTATATTATGGTTGTAATTTACGAAATGATGAGTTGGTCAATTTTTAAAACATGGAAAGACTTTGATGTATAAAGGAAAATGCTATCCACCATTACAGAAATAGATGAAAAATGGAAATAACCATAGTAAGGTCTTACATAAAGAGTATGAGAGAATATGTATATGTTTATAGATATCTATGTATATGTGCATCTATGTGTGTCATCTATCTATCGATAGATAGATAGACAGATGTAGATGTATAGTATGTATGCATCTGTACTGAGTTTTAGCCTTTTTTGGGTTGGGGAAGGGCAAAAAAAAGGAGAAAAATAAAGTAAAAGTCCACAGCAGAGAATAAAAGAAAATCTACAAGGAAGCAAAGAAAAGCTGGGCAACTATGAAAACTATGCAATATTTATTACATAGGTTTTCTTGAAATGGAAATTATTTTTTGAATTGAATCATCTCCTATGTTATGCTGTGTAAATGGTATTTTTTTCTTTTTTCATTTTGTATTTGTTTTATTTTTTATTACCAAAGAAAAAAAAAGAATGCCAAGGGAATTAATGGAAAACAGTCTGAATGAAAGTGGCATAAATGTACCAGATCTGAAATTGTATTATAAAATGGTAATCATCAAAACAATCTGGTACTAGCCTACAATTTTGTCTAGAGATACCACTAATATGTTTCTATCTCAAAGAGATACTTTTAAAAAAGAAGGGAAAAATGTGTACAGGAATGTTTATAGCTGTTCTTTGGTGGCAAAGAATTGGAAATTGAAGGAACATCCATCAATTGAGGATTGGTTGAACAAGTTTTGCTATATGAATGTCATGGAATATGACTGTGCCATTAGAAATTAAAAGTAGGATAATTTCAGAAAAACCTGAAAAGTCTTAGGTGAACTGATGCAAAGTGAAGTGAACAGAATCAGGAAAACTTTGTATAACAGCAATATTATATGATGATCAACTGTGAGCGACAGCTATTCTCAGCAGAATATCAATCCATCACATTTCCAAATGACTCAGGGTGAAAAATGCCCTCCACCTCCAGAGAAAGAACTGGTGGAATCTGAATGTACATCTAAGCATACAATTTCATTTAAATTTTCATTGTATATTTTTGTCTGTTTTCTTTCAGACATAACTAATGTAGATATGTTTTATATGATTGCATATGTATGATCTATATCAAATTTCTTACTGTCTCATGGATGGAAGAGGGAAAGGGGACAGGGAGAGAATTTGGAACTCAAAAAACAACTTTAAATGAATATTAAGACTTATTTCTATGTAATTGGGTAACATAATATTATTCAAAAAACAAGTTACAGAGAAAATGCCAACCTTTTGGAGTGGGTATTTCACAGTTCATAAACATTATTTAGTGCTTACTATGTGCCATGTTCTGTGCAAGGCAGAGATGAAATATAAAACAGGAAGAGAAGGCACTGGCACTTGGAGTATGAAAATGGCAATTGGTCTTTGAGTTGAGTCTGGAAGGAAGCCCAGGAAACTAAAAGTGGAAGTGAAGTGATAAGCCTTTCCAGGCAAATGGTTCAGACAGTGCAAAAACATGGAGAAAGAAGAAAAGTCACAGGTGAAAAGACGAGAAACTAGGGCAGTGTATGAGGTTTTTTAGTTTGTGGAGAGGAATACTGTATAAGAAGACTGGAAAGGCAGGGATGAGCCAGATTATAAAGTTTTCAATCAAACAGAAGACTTTGTGTTTTATCCTTGATACAAGAGGAAGCCACTGAAACTTATTGAGTAGGAGAAGACATGATCAAGTCTATACTTTAAACAAACCACTTTGACAGCTGAGTATAGGATGTATGGGAATAGGAAGAATTCTGAGTCAGGGAGATCAGTTATAATGCCATTGCAATAGTTCAAGTAATTGGTGAGGAGATCCTGAACTAAGTTGGTAGATATGTGCACGAGACAAGGAGATATACATGAGATGTGTTGCAAAATTGAAATGACAACACTTTGCAAGAGATTGGAAATGGGAGATGATCAGAATTTTAAGAATAAAGGATAACAGTAAGTTCCTATGCTCCTGTGACTAGAAGGATGATAGTATCCAAAGCAGTTCTGGGAAGTTCAAAAGAGAGAAGAATTTGAAGATGAAGATATTGAATTCTGTTCTGAACAGGGTGAGCTTAAGACGCCCATGGGACATCCTTTCTGAGATATCCAAAGGCAGTTAATGATAATGGTATATGTGACTCAGGAGAAAGAGTGGGACAAGAAGCATAGATCTGGGAATGATTGACATGATAATTGAACCCATGGGAGCCCATTAAAACATCAAGTGAAAGTCAATATAAAGCAAAAAAAGAAAAAGAGCCATGTGTGGTCCATCCAGACAGCCAAATGCCAGACTTTCTTTTGTCTTATTATCTAACTGACCATCAAAGACCCAGTAGAAAAAGAACACAGTTGAGAAAATGGTCTGTACTACAAAAAGAAAGAGAAGATATAAATAAAAGGAACTGTACAACTGAGGATGAGTCAGTTCAAAGCCTGTGACCTTCACTCCTTTCTTAATCGCTTCCTTGACCAGAATTTTTTTTCAAAGTATTAAAATAATCTCTCTGATTGGAAAGGTTCCAAGTTGTTGCCAAAGGCCCAGGGCAAGACAAGGACAAATGCATAATTACCTGGAGAGAATTGTGGGCTTTTTCTTTATTTCTTTCTTTCTATTACCCTGATGCTGCACAACTTCTATATGAGGAACACAACCCTGATAATATACAATTTAGATGCGGTCGTTTACTCCGGCTGAGAAGTCATTTAGATTTTGTTAGCTTATCCCTTTGAACAGTTTAGGTATGTTTAAAATTATGATGGCATTCAATTGCCTGCAGCTCTGAGAATTCATTAACAGCATTAACACAGTAGCATTTTAAAACCACATGGAGTAAGACACTGATATGGAAATAGCAATATATTGATACATAACCATTCCTTTCATCATTCAGCTGGAAGGCTCCTTAAAGATTTCTTAATCTAAATTTTTCATATAAATTAAGTGACTTGTCCAAGGTTTCATAGTTAATCAATGAAAAAGCCAGAAATAAAATTCATGTGTTAATTTCCAGGCTATTATTGATATGAACATAGACTTAGAACTAAATAAAACCTTAATGGCCATTTAACTAACTCTTTCCTTTAAAAGAATAATGGTAAGGAGAAACTGAGGCCCAAGGAAGATAAGTTATTGTTCCAAGGTGACATAGGTACTAAATGTCATAGTAAAGTTACAAACCCAGCTCCAAAACGATTTTCCACTAAGCCACAATACTTAAACATTTCTCTTAACACTAATGCCATGTAATGCCCTATAAACTGGATTCTCATGAATAAGAAATCAGTGTTAAAAAAAATACTCTGACCTTCAGAAAACATTATGTAGCAGTAGAAATTGTGCCGGATTGGGGCAAGTAATCTGGGTTCAGGTCTCAGCTCTGTCACTTATCATCTGTGTGACCTTACACAAGTTAATTATCCTCTCCAAGATGCAAGGGTTTATTAGGTGTAAAATTAGAGAACTAGATTAGGAGATCAATTATGTGCCTCACGATACTACCTACCTACTTAAAATCAGAAATAAATTCAAATACATTCAGTTCTCAACTATCATCATGAACAGAGTTCCATATAAATCATTGTAAATAGTGAACAACACCACAACTAATTTCAGTGTGTAGTATTGGAATTCACTTAAAAAAATCAGCAAATTTAATTTCTTCTTTTTTTATTTTATTTAGGCAGATAATTTAAAACCTTGCTGATTAGCTCATAAACACTTTTAGCAATGAAAGCAATCTGATGTGAGATTTAAAGTATTATGGAGAATCCACCCAGAAGATAGTTAGGAGTTCATTAAAAGAGCAATATGTTTTAAATCACCTCTGGCATTTTGCCAGCGCTGGGAAGCGATCAGATGTAACCCACACCACTTTAGAGAGAGAGAACTACAGAGGTTAAATGATTTATACACTGTACCAAAATTAGTCATTGATGAGGCCAGAGTTAGAATATAAATCCTACTTTAATTTGCTTTCCACTGAACTAAACTGACATCTTGGAGCAGAATTCTTGATAATGTCTAGAAAATCTTATTATGAAATCTCTATAGAACTTCCAAATTTTTTCTATCTTTCCTGATGACTCCATTAAAATGCATTCCTCTTTTCTCTGATCTTTTCTAGCATGCTTAGTCTCGATATCTCTCTCTCCATATATATATATATATATATAACAACTTGGCATTGCATTTTATATGATTTTTGATTTTTTACTGATTGTAATATGGCTGGTTTTATTCTCTAAAAGAATGTAAACTCCCTGAAGCTAGGGTTCCTGTCTTATGATGACTTTGCAGCTAGGTGGTATAGTGAATAAAACAACAGTGCAGGAGTCAGGAGGACCTGAATTCACATCTCACCTCAAACACTTGACACTCACTAATTGTGTGACCTTGGGCAAGTCACTTAACCCCAATTGCCTCATCCTGGCTCATCTCCAGTTATCCTGATGAATATCTGGTCACTGGATTCAGATGGCTCTGGAGGAGAAGTGAGGTTGGTGACCTGCACAGCCCTCCCTCACTCAAAACAAAGTCAAGGGCAAGTCATGTCATTATTTCTCTGATGGCATGATCTTCTTCAGCAATGAAGGATGAACACACATACCAACAATGACTAGAAAAAATGTGATTGATTCTGTAAACTGTTGAAAAGCTTGGAATCACATATTTAGACTTAGAAGGGATTTTGGAGGTCGTTTAGCTTAAACTCTTTACTTGGTATATAAGCAAACTGAGGCTAAGGGTGACGTGATGATTCAGCCAAGGTCTCAGTGATAATCCTTAAGTTTGAGCCCAATTTTTGACTCTAAAAGCAGTTCTCTCTATTATGGGAACCTTGCAAGAAATGTTATGGCCAGATCTACTCCACCATGAATGAATGAATAATACCTCTCTGAAGTGAATGAGCAGGTTGAAATGACCGTTCTTTAAACACTACAGGAGAAATAATTCACACATTTTTATGAGTCTTTAAGCTTTACAAAGCTTATTCTTTGCAACAGCCTTACCTAGGTAGGGGACATATGATGACTCTTATTATTTAGAAATGAAAAAAATCTAAGCATCGAAGAGATGATTTAGCGATGGCCACAAGTACTACATAAGTGTCTGAGCTAGGATATAAACCCAGATTTTTTACTTTTAAATTCTGATCTCTTTCCACCATACCCTATGAATGAGAAACAATAATGTATACGCGTTTGTTTCATCCCCAAAGAGCAAAAGTCATTTCTTCAGAGACACTTGTTTTGTAGGTATTCTACAAAAAACATTTGTGCTAGAGGATAATCAGTTGCAGCTCCATTAATAAAATCAAATTTAAATTTTATATATATATATTCTATATAATAGAATATATATGTGTGTACATATATATATATATATATATTCTGCTTAAACTTCACATACACATGAATGCACAGTGCACACAGAGGTGAAAGGGACCTCTGTGATTGGATTGATATTAGGAACTTTTGGTTGAAGGAACTTTCATCAGTAGAATTCAGCCTTCTCTCCCAATAAAAGTCTTAGATAGTTATGTGCTACAGAGGTATCAAACTCATGATCTATGGACTGCATGTGGCCCACAATACTCAGAAGTGTTGCTTGCATCAGATTAAAATGTAGGTCTTACCTAATTTTAATGTGTTAATGCATTAATAAAAAAATAAATACATAAAATCTAGTTTTTAAATGAATATTTGGCCTGCAAAAAGCTTACTTACAGTGCAGTAGCCTGTTTCTATCAAGTTTGACACCACTGAACAAGAGTGCTGAAAACTTAAGGTACTTGCTCTGGATCAGATAGTTAATATAGGTCAGAGGTAAGGTTTTTATCCAAGTATTCATCATTTTGGGTCTTGATTTCTATCATCTACATATCTATATACAGAGCTAAATCTCTAAATTTATCATCTATCTCTCTATCAATCTTCCATCTATCTATCTATCTATTTTTCTATCTATCTACCTATGTCCATCCACCTGCCCATCTATCTATCCATGTATCTATCAATCAATCTCTTTCTATCGATTATTTTTTCTAACATCTATCCATTTTATCATCGGTCTACAAATGAATTCAGCTTTCTAACTTTGTGTGTATCTGTCAATCTTTCTATTTATCATTTACCTATTTTTTCTAACTGATACATCAAAAAACCTAAAGTCAAAAGATCTGGGGTAATTCCTTTTTCTATGATATATTGCTTTTGTTACCTTCCTTCCACAAGTCAGTTTCTTCTGACTTAAATGGATAAATTTTTACACTACCAATCTTTCAATGTTTCTATTATAAACGGATTTTTTAACATGTACCATTATATGTATACATACATTCATATATGTGTGGGGGGTGGGTATATATCTATATGAACACATTTGCATTAAAAAGCATTTGCTTTACAGAATCCTCTGAAATGTCTATGTTGTAATGAGATTCTTTCAATGTTGACCAACTGTAGAGAAATCTGTTAAATGACAATGATCAATTTGTAAAATATATTGACAAGATGAGGTACAGCACAGGAGAAATACAGCCCACAAAGGATGTATAGATGTTTAAGTGACGTGGATGATTTAAATATTACTACTTGAATAGAGAGAAGAATTATAAACTCAGTTTGTGATTAAATGTTCCAAATGATCACAGCGTAGGTTCTGAGATCAAACTATTCTTTCTATAACTCCTTTCTTCTTGGATCACTAAGTATTATTATGGGGATTGACATTTTCTCTTCAAACTCATTTTTTTGTTTTGAATTGTCAAAGCAGTTTTGTCAACAAATTTGAAGAGCTTATCTTCAATAATCTAAGTCTTAACAATGTTTTCTTGACAGAGAAAATTTTATATATATATATATATATATATATAATGTGTATGCATATATATACACACATACATATATAATATATACACACATACATATATAGTATATTATACACACATATATATATATATATACAAATACATGTGTGTATGTATATGTGTGCATATGTGTGTATATATATATATATATATATATAAAATTTTTCCATATCACTCCTCTTCAAAGACTCTGTTCCTGTCAGGTTGACCTCTTAACCTTCTCTCATCCTAACTTTCTCGTGTTCTTACAGCTTTGTACCATACCCTTTTCTAACCTCACCATAGTATCATGCAATATCACTGTTTTTTTCTGTTCCTCACTCAAGACACTCTGTTTCTCACCTCCATGCATTTTCAATGACTGTCATGCAGTTAGGTGGCACATTGAATAGAGAACTGTTCAGGAATCAAGAAGATTCATCTTTAAGAGTTCAAATCTGGCCTCAGATACTTAGTAGCTAAATGACTTTGGGAAAGTCAGTTTATCTTGTTTGCTTCAGTTCCAATGAGCTAGAGAAGGAAATTTCAAACCCCTCCAATATCTCTGCTAAGAAAACTCCAAATAGGATAACAAAAGACATGACTGAAAGGAGTTAACAACAACTACCCCCATGTCTGAAAAGCTTTCCCTTTCTCATGTCTACATCCTGGGTTGCCTTTCTTTCAAGTTGAAATTCCATCTTGTTTGAGAAGCAATTTCTGATCATCCTTCATGCTATTATGAAAATCTCTGAATTGTATAAGTTATTTTCATGTTTCCAGTTGTTTTATTTTTTGGGCTGTGTGTGTTTTTTTAACTGCATTCATCTATGAACTCTAATTAGAAGAATGATCTTTTGTGTTTCTTTGTACATTCAGTGCTTAGCACCATTCCTGGCATGCAGTAAGGGCTTAATGAATACTTATTGACTGACTGAGTTATATTTCTCTTCTCTGTGCCTTTGTACTTGCTGTGATCCATTTTTGGATTGCACCCTCTGCATACCACACCTCTTAGAATCCCCAGTTCCTGTAAGACCCAAGTCAGGTACCATCTCCCACAAAAGGTCTCTAAGGACTTCATCCTCACCTCCATGTTAATGTATCCCTCCTCCTGAATTTTTTTTGAGTATAGTTTTTATATTTTATATGTGTGTATATCATATCATACCACCCCAATTCCCAAATGCAAGCCCTTTGAAGATGGAAACTACTATGTTTATATTTATATCTACAAAGCCTTACACATGCTGACTTGAATTTTTTATTAGGGAAAGGGTAAAATTTTAAAATGTTATTTTTTTCTTGCACTCTGCAGATCTATTTGCCCTGTGTTTTTCAATCTTGTGATAATTACACACACAAGGTGAGTTAGTAAAGTTTTTTTAATGAAGCTGTTACTATCAAATCACTACTTTTTAATTAACCTTAAATGGAAGAAAAATGTGACATAAAAATGCTGAATACAAGAAGCTAAGGGTTTATTTTTGTCTTTCTTTCCCACTAGATAAACTTATGAAATGATGATTCTCCTACAATATTTGGAGAAAAGACTTTTAAATAGAGCTTGTAAGATTTTGCAGCTGGCTACCATTTTTAAGAACATTATTTTCCAGAATAAGGAATCTTTGAATATTTAGCCAAAGGAAAATGAAGCTTAAGATAGAGTCAACATTTATTTTTAAATAAACAAATTTCCAGGAAAAATAATACTCAAAGAAGTACCTTTGAGTTATATTATATTTAATTTTATCAAAAAGAATGCAATACTAATTATAAATACCTTTAAATTAACTAAGCTGGTCTAGACCTGTAATTTCATTGCTATAGGGATCATCAAGGTTAAAAATTCCTTTCAATGTAGATTGCCTTATTCTCCAAAATTAAATGAATATTCTCAAAGAGCTGTTCAAGGAGGTTAAATGATATGCCCACGATCATACAACTATTATACGCTGACAGCAGGAATTGATATTGGGTCTTCCTGATAGTAAACATCATGTTCCTCAGTTGACTTCCATATTTTACTCAACGATTTCTTAACATTAATGAAGAATGTGAATGTCCAACTGTACTCTAGTTCTAATGCTGCTCATGATGAGGATGATGACAAAAATAAAACTCATTTTAAATAAAAAGGCGCAGAGCGCAAATTGTTACATTGTAGATTGAGACAATATTCTGTGGGGTTCTAGAATCACACATTCTACCCAAACTCTAGAGATTATCTAACTTTACAGATGAATCCTCAAAACATTTAACTTCAAATACCCAGAACTCACAACCTACTTTTTAGTCATTTACTGATTTCCAAATAGGCAAATTGATGGTAAAAAATGTTAAAGTACAGTCTTCCAAAACACTGAATTATTAGCAATTTTGTCTCATTATGTACCATAGATGCAACATTATTAGCGTAGCTCAGAGTATGCAATGTCCAACCAAGATTGCAGAAAGAACAGGAAGAGATACAAATCTCTAAACCACCAAAATGTGTAGAATAGCCCAGATAGAACTCCCATTTGTTTTCTTTTAGTTTTTTTCCCACTAAATCCATAAAGTCATGAAATTTGATAGCAATAATCCATTAGTATACTTTTCTAATTTCAAGCTTGGTATTAATAATCAGAAAACTAATAACCACAGTAGAAGAAGAAGCCATGCTGAAAAAAAAAGAACATTCAAAGTGTGTAACCACTTGTGTGTGGACTGCTTGTACAGTGGCATGTAATTTACATATTCTAGTCATTTTTTTTTCTACTGCTCCCTCTTCATTATCTATATAGAACACACTTGGCAAAGAT